>JAOBYK011034201.1:0-23855 GCA_025434845.1 Phenganax subtilis | reverse complement strand
CTCGCCTCTACAGACAGGGACACTCGCTTGGCCGGGACAACATTTTGTCCCGGGTTCATGTGAACAGGGTCTTAGTTATGAATTACTTCTCTTAGGCCCGTTAACATGGGCGATTTGTGCTGCGATTTTTCTCCTCCTAGCTTATGTGATTAAGTGGGATGACTGACGAATGCGTTGGCAACATAGTTGGATCAAGTTTATCCGTCGCTTATCCACTCTATCACATCCTTCAACACGAGAAATATCACAGCAGAATCCTCGTGTAGAGCATATTATGTTATATATAGAGACTTTCCAAACAACTATTGTAAAACCATGACGCAGAACTGCATATTCGCGAGTCTGCTGTATTAGCTTACCATATATTGTCCATATTATTTCTCTTAATGACCAGTTCCTTCAGCAGAGAATATCGAGATGCACCACCAAGAACTCTAACAAAACTTTTCACGTCATCATTCTAGCATTACTAATATTAAATACTAATTAAAGCGAGACACAGAATAAATCATCACTACAACCACGAAGAGCATATTTGAAATTTGAAAGAGTTGTATTCTTACCTTTCATCTAAAGAAATTGGTTTTCCGAGTTTTTCTCTTGGTATTACGTGAGTTGCCAGCAATTTTTTATACAGTAATAACTCTTGAATCCTTTTTAAAAATGATAACCATACAATGTGGTTGATTTATATAGAGTGATAATTAAACAACTAGTGTATGTTGTCGAGACTCGGTTAATAGAGAGTTTACGATTTAAGACGCGGTACGGCTTGACGACGTGGGTCTATTTTACTGAAAAATTAGTCCAAAAGCAATGCTAAGCGCAACATGTAGGGAGTTTACAATCCGCAACGCTAAAACACGACGACGGGGAAGCTAAATGTATAAATTTATAGTCTCAAGTAGTCCTTATAGAGAATTTGCAACCGCGTAGTGACCATGACGACGAATGAAAACGCCGCCGAATTAAGCCTTTTCATGTCTTCGTGGGGACGTAGAAGTTTCGCGACGTTAGAATGGTTAATCCACAAAGTCAACCTAATAAAAATATGGCATCGTTTATCCTCAACCTATTCGCTACCAGATTTTCAGAAAGACTTTAAGTCTTTATTGTTGCGCTTAGCATTGGTTTGGACTAATTATTCAGTAAAATAGACCCCACGTCGTCGAGCCGTACCGCGTCTTAAATCGTAAACTCTCTAATATCTTTGCGCCTCACAAGGACATGTAACAGATATATCACGCGCATTTTCTTACCTGTAAGGATTTAAAATATACAATTTTCTCTTCTTATGAACAAGCCATACTCCCCATGGATCCAGACGCTTGATTAGTTGTACATTATCATTTTCCTTTCCAATGCTCGATCTACCTTAAAAAAACTTTTACTGCCAAATCATTTTACCAGGCACTTTTCTAACTAGCGTTTTTCATTTCGCTGATTGCATTTCCAGAGTACCCTCGAATTTTATTAATCCAAACTAAATCGTTTATCTACTCGCTTCTAGTTTTCCATGCCAGCACTCGCTACTTTCTGTAGCACTTTACTGGGGGGGGGGGGGGTTCGCACCTCCCCTAACGTTGGCTAGAGGGGGTGCTTGGGGGTGTGCAATCATTGTTCTGTAGAAAGCCTGGGTACGAGGCAGACCTTTACCTTCTGCGAGCAGCCAACTGTTTCAGCGCTGATAAGGAAAATGGAACAGTAACCTCTTTCGATTTTGGAATTCTAGTACTCGTCCTACACGGCGGCAATTCCCGTAGTGACGTGAGCAATGATTGTCCACTTATCTAAAAGCAAATTTTACAATTAGAATTGCCATGTATAATCTGCTGTCCGTTGCATGTAATGTTGAGATGAACTCCAAAAAGGTCTTACCATAGAATATTTCTTGTTTCTCTTGCTCGGTCGATCCGCATTTGCGGAACAGTTCTACAAATTTCGAATTTAGGCATTAGCTTGGTTGTAATACTGTTTAACCTGTTTTTATGATTTTATTGTCTCTGTGCTCACATAATTTTTTAATATGGCAAAAAAGATGCCGCTACAAAAGACGCAAACACACGCGTTTTCCATCCTGAAATTGCTGCAAATTTATCGACGTCTGTGACCTAAACTGTACTTCGATGAATACCTTATCGCAGACGTCGTTTTTACGTTTTAACGCTGTTCTTTTCTCATCTTCTTTGTTGCACACGTTGGAACTTAGAAGCTTCATCGGCTGAAAAGAAAGACCTATATTATCATGAAAGACAACAAGCAGTTGAGTTGGAGTATAATGTATTAGTACATAACGACGCCAGTGCACAATAGTATAATACACAACAAGTCACAATAACTGGATTACACAGTTAAAGCCACACCTCTATTTCTTTTCCATTCATGTCAATCAGACATCGACCTTTACTCCATCCCTCTTGATCGGGCTGAACTGCATTTGAAGAAAATATATCAAGCTACACCACTTATCTGAATTAAGAAATCTTTTGACTGATGCAAAATTTCATCAGCAAACCTTTCTCTACCAAAGAATGCTCCCGCATGTCAGGATCATTGATGATGTCCTCTAATAACCCATGTAATTCACAATCATCAATTAAGTCATTCTGTTTCTCCACCAGAGTCGAAACAAGACTAGCAGAATTTTTTTTCTCCTCACAAGACAAATCACATTCAGGTGTTGCCGTGTTGTTTTCCGAGGAGGACTCTTGCGTGCTACTAAAATCACTTCTTTGCACATTATCAATAGCCACGCTTCTACCTGGTTTCCATGTTACTTCAGAGGAACTATCAGAATTTGGCAAATGAAAGTCAGTACTATTTTCTTGATTTAAAAGTCCTTCATGTTGAGTAGCAGCATCCTTACTACTTGTCAATGAATTAACAACTGCTGCATTTGTCTCAGCTACTTCAACATCACCAGATTTCTCATTATCAGAATACGAATTCCTTGGTGCAGCTTCAGAGGTTTCTGGTGGAACTCTCGATTCACTGGTTTGATCCAAATCAGTTCTGTCACTGGCCAAAGCTCTGCATGAAGTATTTACAGAAGATATGCCATACAGAATTTGGATATTCTCTCTAATAGAAAAATCTACAACTCTCATTGAATTCTAATTTGCTGGACTGATTTTTTTAAAAGCAAAGCGAAACAAGATTTCCTAAATAAACTGCAGGTAATAATGTCATTGAAACCAGTGATGGAATGAAACTATTACCACAATTAAGAGTGAGCATTGTAATAAAGGGCTTACGTAGTTGCAGCAGTTGTATGAGTGTTGTTGACATCATATGTTTTGCACAATTCTTTCCTTAAAGTTTCCAGAACTTCTTCCTGAATATGAAAGAAAATATGGGGTAATAACATCTTGCAGGATGCAAAAATAAGGCTTCAGAGCCAGATCAGAAAGCTTAGACAAATAAATTGTTTCAAGTGTAATTTGTATGATGCATGTTACAAATATTTTTGATTTGCAAGCTTCAGGCAACATCAAGCACTCAAAGACTGCATACCACTGCCAAAGTGTTTCAGTAGGCCACTGATAACTTGTTACAAATTAAATTTATTTTATAAATCCATTTCACATTTCAGTACTATCAATTAATTGCAAAAAAAAATTGTGCATAATAGACAAAAAGATAAAACAGCTAGTGAAGTCTACCATATTGTGTAAAGATAGCATAAAACCAAATGATTAACTTGCTACATCATATATGAAGTATCCACCTTGTGATTAATGATAACTTGTGTTTTATTTGGTTCTATATTTGCATCAACATCCTTGCTGGATAAACGTATATTCACAAGACACACAGGATACTTTCCACTGCTCACTTCCTTGTTTTTTGAACTCACACACTGCTTTTTTAGAACCTGTCAAAGTAGAACATGGAAAATGATGGTTAGCCACACTCTCTCACAATAGCTAGAGTCAAGGAGTTCTGCTGATGCTAGAAACAGTATAATAACAAAGTAGGAAACACTCCAGCTGGTGAATTGTGTCCTAGATAACACTGCTTAACAAAATATGCAGACTTTTTAGCAAATTCAGAAGTTTCATATTTACCTGTGTCAGCTCTTTCCATATGACATAACGCTTGTTAATAAAAATAAAAGACCTTTCATCTGTTGATCTCCACATGAGTTGAGGATCAGAATCACTTTTCGGTACAAAACATTGCACAGAAAAGTTGAAATCATTGACATAATACTCAAAATGATCAAACTGACTGACAATAAGGACCCCAAAAACATCAGATAAAGCAGTTCTAATGTCAGGACACTTGTTTTTTTGCCAGATAACATTTTTATTATGCTTTAAACTAATCCGGGTTTCAGGATTTATCAGCCCATAAGCCATTAATATGATTTCAATCCTTTTAAGTTCTTCTTTGCTTTTTTTTGTACTTGAGAAGCATTGTTTTCTCACAGGAATACTCTTGAACAAATTTGAAGCCAGAATATCAGTTCCTACCCCATCATGAGTTGGCTTTATAGACCGCACCTTTCCAGCATGATCCAAATGATAAGACATTGCTACAGAGTCTTCAGTGGTCCGTGTTGTAATATCAACATCAGCAAATAGGCACAGAGATGCAAGAGCTTCTCCTCTAAACCCATAAGTTTCAAGCTTTTGCAAATCTTCATGATTGCAAATTTTTGAGGTGTAATATTGTTGAGCCATGAATTGTGTATCACTTCGCTTAATACCACACCCATTGTCTCTAACCTCAATCTTTTCCAGACCAAATTTTTCCTATGGTATTATTGCAAATAAATAACTGAATTCTGTGGTAAAAATTTGCGTATTGTTAGCCGAATCCCCAAAGCCCCCTACTTATTTAATTTACTCTGTCTAACACCAGACAATTTCACTCATCATTGGGCATTGCCTAGCTTTTTATGCGTGTTATTTTGATTTCCACATTTCATTTTAAATTACGTTTTCTCTGCCGTTCAAAATATTGAAACAGAACATTTCATTCACAAACATTTTTTGGCCAGACGTCACCTGATTGTAATTTGAAATAAGGACTGACTTACTTACTAGTTTCACGTTAAGACAAGTTGCCCCAGCATCTAAAGAATTCTCTATGAGTTCTTTCACAACTGAGCTGGGCGATGTTATCACTTGGGAACTTGAAAGAAGACGTATACTATCTGAAGGTAATTTTTTCATTCTCTTCCCATTCGAATCAGAGGTATTAAAATTTAATTATACCTTTAAAATTTATAGTCAACGCCATGCTGTATTCGAAATTTCGAATTTTGTGCACTTCGTTCGGCGCTTTTGGCGGGAGTGTCGCACTTGCTTTCCATCATTCAAAATGATCACACGAATGCAAGAGAGTAGCTATGCTTTGCGCTCCGTAAAAGGGGAGTCCAACCACAGTTCAGTGGTCCGAACGCAACAGTTCGTACGTGCAGTCCGAACAGGTCCAATACCGGTCCCAAACGGGTCCAACGAGGGACAAGTTATCGGAGATTAATGTCTACAAGAATACTTTTTATTTGAGAGGTAACTTTATTTTATAGTAGTAACTCTGTTATATTCTAAATCACAACACAGTGGATGTGTCATTTTTTCTGTACGCTTTCGGTCAACGAGATACGGGTAACTGTATCCCTTAACAATAATTTACAGACCGTGTTTTAAAAGATCGCACAAATAGAACTTTGTCATTTGGCTATAACTTCTCTATACTTAAAAGTTCTAGATTTTAATAAATAATGAACCAATTTTAGACTAAAAATTGTTAAAAGTCGTTTGAGTAGAGATGCACGAGTCATGTTTGTGTCGCGTCATAAAACACGCATGTAGTCGCAGACTATTGCGCAATTGTCTTTGCAAAGGTCTTTTCTTGCTTAAAAGTCGGCAAATTCTTTCGCACATTTCTCCGTTGTTGACAATCTCAACTCTTCTTCGTCATAATCGTCAAAATTACTTGGATCACCAGGACCTTTGCATTTAGGTTTGAATGGAGCTTCCACCTTATGAAAAGAAAACAAGTATTCGAAATACAACAGTTGCCACTGCGCCTTGTGGAAGAACGTTATTTGAACAAATCATATGTCTATAATTATATCACCTTCTTGTTGTAAATAGCCAACCAATCAGTTGGGCCAAACCATCGGTGATTTCTGATGTCATTTACTCCATTCTTTAAATTCCCATAGCGTTTTGTCAAATCCACTTGAAGCAAATTCTTCAATAGATCTTTTAGCTCTGATGTAAAGTGAGATGGGAACCGAACCTATATCAAGTATACAAAATTTTATTCAGCCACTGAGAAAACAGAGAACAGCTGATCGCAGTTTAATTCTCTGAACATGAACAAATAATCACCTTCCCGGAAACAATCTTCTCATAAATCTGAATTGGTTGGTCAGCAAAAAATGGTGGGTATCCAGCAGCCATTTCATAGATTAACACACCCAATGCCCACCAATCTACTGCTTTGTTGTATCCCTGTAAAAACAAAAAGTTTATTGACCTCGTAATACGCTACTGTACGATATAAAGAAAAACAAATAACATTACATGTGAACATACTAACAACGAATAAACCAGGGTAAATATAGAAATTACAATGTATAGCTATATTGATCATTGCAACAACTTACCTTTGACAGAATGATTTCAGGAGCCAAGTACTCTGGGGTGCCACATAACGTCCAAGTTCTGCCTTTCACTCGTTTTGCAAAACCAAAATCAGTGATCTGTTATACAAAAGAAATACTTTTCATTCATTCATTCATTCATAATATGTTTGATAAGGCAGGTTTGTATCCGTCAAATAAAAGCTGAAAAATCATCTGAAAAACAAAACCATTTCCCACAGAATTCCATGATCACTATACCTTTAAATATCCTTGCTGATCAATTAAAAGGTTTTCAGGTTTGAGATCTCTACAAAATGAACAGAGTTGAACAAAAGATTCATTCTACAGTACAAATAAGAACTACTTCACCACAGTTTGTCTACTTTGGTAGACATACTATAAAATGTAGAAAATTGTAGGGAGAAAACATTCAGGGGTTGGTTGTATAAAAACGTGGTTAAAGTTAACTATAGTTAAGTACGAATGTCAACCAATCAGAATTGCCTATTCAAGATTTAACTACTTTTTAACTACAAAATCATAGTTAAAATGTAGTTAAAAGTTTTATACAATCAGCCCCAGATATGTAATTGGGGTAAAAAATGTTCATTTACAGGCATAAACAAACCTATCGTTTTGACACACAACAACAGCCTTTGCTTGACACATTGAGAATAACACATTTTTCTTGAAACATGCACATAGTATGTATTCATATTTCAAGGCTCCCTCGTATTCCACAAACAAACACATTGTTCTTATGTACCTGTAGATAAGATCTAGTGAATGCAGATACTCAAATGCCAAAACAATTTGAGAGGCATAAAATCTTGAATGCACTTCACTAAACAGATAAACAATTTCATATATCAGCGATCACCATATAAACAAATAATTGGATAGTAAACAAAACCAATCATCAATATCTTTTCTCTCATATGGCATCCTTCTATTAATAACTATATATGTAGCAACTTATAGCAAAGGCAAGTGTTTGTATATTGCACAACCTGAATCTTCCAATACGCCTTAAGTGTGAAAACATTTCACCACCAGGAACAAATTCCAATACCATGTAGAGGTACGAATTGTCCTACAGGAAAAGTTGCAATAACAGTTAGACCCCACCACATAATTTCCCATGTTGACTTGTGTGCTAAGTAACTTAAACTTACATTTCCTACACACTGTCATACTTAACACATTGAGGGCCTGTTTATATGAGAGGCGGGATGGGACGATGAATGGGATCCCGGCAAGTATGTGTGTCTGTTTCATTTTTTGCCTAGTGTTTATATGTAAGCAGGACATTTTTCGTCCCGTCCCACCTACGCTGGATCCTGGTTGAACCAACCGGGATCCCACCAGAAGCGAGACATTTTTCTCTGAATAAATGCTCCGTTCGGTCTGCCAGGAGAACTTTGGATATACGATTCTTTGCAAATTCACACGTCCTGGGTATTCTCGCGAAAAAAAGTCCTATGTACGAAGCAATCATGTAAACATGGGGTGAATATAGTCCCATCCCGGCAAACATTCCGTCCCGCCTCCCCACATAAACAGGCCCTAAGATGTTTTATTCCCTTTATGAGTATAACTATCTGGAGTACAATACTGGACTCGTACCCATGCAGTCATCTGCAATCCTGCAAACACTCACCCTCCCTAATGAGACAATGCAGCAGCAGTGAACTCACAACAAATGGAACAATAACCCCTACGTTTTTGTTCTACGATTTGTTGAAGCCAATTTGAAGGTCGGAGGTGAGAGAGAACTGTGCAATAAATATATTCAGTTTTAAAAGGCCTAAGGCAAATCTCATTGTGTGGAAATTTCAGTGAAAGGTTGTTTTTGAAGGGGGAGAGATGACAAAATGCTCCTTTTTAAAAGACGAATTCAATACTAAAAGGTAAAACTTGGCTTAATGGGTAGTTCTACGAGTTTTACATCATTTGACAGCAAAAACTGCAAAGGTATCAGCTGCATATTCAAGATATTGCACAAATTCAAATGTGCTGAACGAAACTTCAACATTCAACTCCCAAAAATTATGCTTAAACATCATTAGCATCTTAAAAACATGCTTTTTTAGAAAAAATCAGAGGTTAAAGCTCTTTTAACTTCGTTGCCATGCAGTTGCTACTTTAAAGGAAGAGAAAATACAGGGAAAAAAGGAGTGTTTTTTTAACCCCTGACACCCCTGATGTGTAATTGTGGCGTTCAAATTGGCTTTAAAGATTGCGGCCAGCAAAGTGTTTGTTCCAGGTCTTTTAGAGTTCACTGTGCAGCAGCAAATGGGTAAATACGGAGCTCAAGGAGCAGCAAATTTAATAACCCAAAGTGTGGTACATTTTATGGTAATCCAGAGTCAAAATGTAAACAAGCACCCTTCAGTGCTCTATAAACACAAAGTTCTAGACAATTAAACATACAGTGAGTGGACAAAAAAAGTGGCCTCTATTAGCCCCCATCAAGAAACCGTTTTTATTTACTTAAAAAATTCAGGAAGTTCAAGAACAATCAGGAACACCCATGGTACTAACCAGATATTTCAAATTGCTCTCCATCTCTTTAGCATCGTGACTGTGTTTGCACTGTTGTAAAATTTTTAGAATGGCATAGAAAAAACAACTAGCTTTTTAGTGGAGGGCCACTTTTTTTGTCCACCCACTGTATATTCGAACCATTAAGTGGCAAGATTCTCGTCCAGTCCAGATAATATAAATCAACCTTGTCAGGCACTCCGGGGTGCCACTCAGTGGGTTAATAAGGAGGTAACTGGTTGCACCACTAACCTTGAAATTCCACTCCATATTGACAAGAAAAGGAAATTTGATTGCTTGCAAAATTCTCTTCTCGTTCAAAGTATGTTCTACTTGCTTTAACTTGACAACCTAAATCAGAGTATTGTGAGGCCAACAATGACAATGAGCAGTCACACAATTCAATACGACTTTTCATAACACTAGCAGGAAGCAAGCTAGTATCTGGTTAAGGCCTAGCTAGTTCATACATCACAGTTTTCATGTGCCAAACCTCAAGCACATCCATTCATGCAAACTGTAACTTGCATTTCTGTTGCCTTGGCACACAAAAACTTCATGTTTGAAATGAGCCTTGCCTAGGATGAACCACACTCATTATACTGAATATTTATTTTATCAATAGGTTTAGATGCAACAAGGTGATGGAAGACATTGTACATATTTATTTCCATTTTCCATGTATAAAAGCTGTGCAGTTTCAAGTAGTGCAGCCAGGTTTGCTAGGCTAACATGATTACTGTTACATGGCAAATTTCAGCTAATTATTAACTAGGTCGGTAGCCCAAGTGCTACAGCTGGGAATGGAGCCGAGCAGGGTGGTCCAGATGAGGGGTCAAAAACGAAATTCGGTGTTTCATTATTTGGAATTATTTATAATTTGTTTTATCTATTTTGACTAGATGCCCTAGTGATTCTAGTTCCTGTTAATTTGGGGAATGCACTGTTTATATACTACAGCGCCATAATCCCTTCTGAAAAATGGGAAGATCAGAACAAACGACCAGAAATTTGGGCTATAGAACTTAGTGGCTTTTTCTATCACAATCTTTCTGTTTTTCAATTATTCATCTTGGGCCACTTGGTACACACCGTATATAATACACAGAAACGTATGCGCCAAGACCAACTTATACTCGGGTTCGTCCAGACTGATACAGTAATGTTTCTTGTGAATCTTCGCACTATATTAAGGTAATACTAATGACCGGAAGAAATACAAATGCTTGCCAAGTAATTCCCCACGGATTATACGAGTCTCTAGTACAAATACTGTACGAAAACTGCCAATGCAGTCATGGACGATCCGGACGAGCTGCTCTGTTTTTGCAAATTACACGCATTTTAGTAACACTGTGGAGGCCGAGTACAACATGTATATATTAATCGCTAAAAAAGATCGTGTGTCTTTATACAAATGGACAGTTGGATGTTTACAACTTTTCATGCGTTACAGCGACCTAGGATACTCAACGTTGAAGGTCTGATACGAACTGAAACAATAGTGCAGCCAGACGGTGGTGTGTACGAGAAAAGGAAATTTAAGATAATTTTCCTCGTATCAACTAACCTTTTGTTTGTCCAGAATCTTTATTGCATAGTACAATCCTTTTTGCTTGTGTTGAACAAGCATGACCCGACCAAAAGATCCAGTTCCTAGAGTTTTAAGTCTTTCAAAATCATCGAGACAAGCTGTGTTCTGCAAAAATCAAAAATGCAAATTAGGCGTTGTGTTTGACTAATGCAAAAGTATACACAAGACAAAAACCTGAAGCCATATATAAATATTCTTAAGCCGCTTAAGCCGAAAACTTTACATCTTCCTTGTTAAAGAACTTTTCTCTGTTAGCTTAAGTGCAGTAAATTTTGTTTCATTCATTGCTAAATATGCACTGACGGACCGGAAAATACAGTCCGCAAGCTCATTCCTTCTGCAATGTCTCTTTCAACGTATGTCAAAGACGCTTCACCCGAAGCGTTCCACATGAACAAACGCGAATATTATACGGAATATTACCTGTTCAGGTTTATCCCATTTATGATTGAAATCATCTTTTGCTTGACTCAAGAATATTTTGACTAAAACGAATAAAAACCTTCTAGCAACGCTGCATTAAACTCTGAAAGATCACATCAAAACACATGTACCCAATGAAAATACATATCATATGTACGCGATTTACCATTCTCTGGATCTCCCTTTCCCTTACTTCCTCCCTGATTGTTGCCCATTGCTGTAGGGCTAAGGAGATTATTTTCGAAATTTGAAACAAAGTATCTTTAAAATATACGTAAACGATGTTTTCTTTTCTCTCGTTTCTCGTTATAATTATGTTTTTCATGCCCTATTCAATGCGTCGGGCCAGTCGGAACAGATGAAGGTGGCGGGTGCATAAACGGAACGTCATGATTTTTCAGCCTCGTGATTGGACAAAAGACAAAAGCTAAATAGCTTATGTTCCATATTTGGAAAAAGCAGGCGAATGTTCTGGGCAAAGGCAGCTCAGGCAAATCTGTTTTCCGTGTGTTTTCAAAAAGTTTGCAATGTTTTGCAGGGGAATGACGTCAACGAAACAATTTTCAAACCGCAAATGAAAAAAGTAGTATCTTCAATGGTGATGCAATTTTGTAACTTGCCATAAAGAATCGATCAGTGTGTATCACTGTAACTCATGTATGCGAATGTTTCCGTAGTATTCCTGTCGGTGCAATGTTCAGGTTGCACATGTACAAGTGATCATAGGAAAGACGAGTTGCGCAAAATTAAACTAGGCGTGCTCTATCTTGCATGTGAATAAGGCAATTCCATGAACAAACACGAGGTTTTCATCAGGAAAAATTGAATATTATTGCACATATCAGTTACTAAAAAAAAGACTACGCGTAGAGAAGTAGTTTTACCAGAAAATTGGAGACGGGCCTTGTATTATTTATAAGACGTTCTATATCCAGAATAAGTTAAAAAGTACTATGACTTGTTCAAATTTGTATGATGTACTGTCTGTTTGATTCCTTCTCATTGTTGGTAAGACAGGTAGTAACGTAAATATGACTAAGCAAACGAGTTTAACGAATACACATGATATACTCACTAGGGTCTCCCTTTGAGCTTTTTGACGACTTCATCAGGTTCTTGCAGCTAAACAATGTCGAGTACTATTTGAAAAGCAGTTGCCTCTTTGACACAAGAGTTCCTGCTGCTTTGCACCAAAAAGTGCTCACCCTGGAGTTCCTTAACCACAAAAAAATGTTAGCTACTTGTGCAGAGGACAAGTCATTCTCTTCGCCCAAAGTAAAAAAGTCGTCCTCGTTGAAAACTGGAATTTAAGGAACCTCAGAGACAGTAAAGTATCAGCATGAACTTCAGTTCAGTAGAGTAAAAAACGGTTGGTTATCATTGACTTAAGTTTGCATCACTGCTCAAGACAAACAAGACGATGCTATGAAAGGTGCGAAGGGATTAAATCGCAAGAAAATTATTAAACATTATTTAAATAAGGCTATTGTGAAAGAGCTTAAAAATGACAGCACTCTAATACCTTTAAAATGTAAAGATTTCGTTGAGAAGGAAACACTGATAATACCAACAGAGATGGTACTTTTCTACTGTAGAATAACTGAAAAATTCCCTTCTAAAAACAAGTTGAAACTTATAAATTAATTTTGAAGCCAATGCGGCGCAGTAAACTCGTACCCATTATTTCTTGCTTCGCGCGGTTGGACGCATCAAAAACTGTTGCGCAATCTGTTGCGCAATCTGTTGCACGCACTGGTTGTACGGCTTTGCTGGGCTTTGCAACGGTTTTGCACGGTCAGCTGACACAGGTACCGCAGAAACTGAACTTTTTTAGTCATAGAAGTACACAACTACTGAATTCACATGTTAATATGTTTCACAATTTAATTTGAACTTCGAAAGTTGTGAAACTTTCGTTGCATTAGTTTGTTTAAATGTAAAGCTCTTTTCCAGTTGGCGAACTTTTTTGCAGGCTTGCATCTGGATCTAAACGAGTAGCCTTTCCATGCGCAAACAGTTTTTGACTCATGTTGACACAGTTGACACAACAATAATACACTGACCATGACAAGATGAAGCAGCCACCGAATTAACCCTGGAAACGACGCTAATGACTTTTAATTAGATTGTTGCTAAAGGGGTGGATGATGGACCACGGGATGAACGAGAGGTGGATGCCGGCCGAATTTAGCTATAGCAATTGCTGGTGAATAATATCTTTTGATCATTGGAACTAAGTCTTCATGGAAACCAGGCTTTATCAGTTGTCTCTGAGTATGCTTTCTTTGTTGTTCTACCGGCTGAAATGAGCACTTTTATTTCACGAATAAATTTTCCAACATACTATTCTAGATGACGTTGGAATATGCGCGCAATTAGGGTCGGATCTAAAAAACTTCGTTCTTGCGCCATTCGAGCGCGCGCGAAATACGAGGATACTAGTATACGGCAAATTTCAAGTCTTTCAACTGATCAAGGATTAGAGATTAAGGAATTAAAATGAAGGAAGTTAGAGATACCTCAATTCAGTAAAAAAAGGTGCCACGTGATGGAATATCATCAAACATAAACGACGGCGAGCGGGGGAGAACAGGAAAACCATTCGTAAAAGCTCCAGAGGTTCAAAGTGTACTTTAAGTTTCAATAGGAAAAAATAAATTCCCGAAAACCGTATGGCAAAGCGAAGAAACGCAAAGAAGTAATAAAAGTCTTCTAAAGAAATCTAGGGTCACAAATTTTGGTATCACCTTGAAATGTTGTCGAAAACAATGTACAATTTCCCGAAAGGCTGAGCTCGCGTCAAGTGTTTGGGTTCGCTTCTGCCGCTGTTTGGTAAAATTTTACTTGGTCTACTAAACCTCTGTTTCGAAGATGTACACAAGAAATTAACGACTGTAGAGCAAAAATAGTGCGCTCATCAAAATTTCTGCACACGAATTTTTATCATTTTACACCATTGTCCCTTGTCGTTTTACCAAATAAAATGTGGACTTCACTTCACGACAGTAGTCTCCAAAATATTTAAAGGTTTTAACTCAGTAACTTCTTGCGTGTTTTGTTTCATTTTAATTATGATAGCATTTGATAAAAAAATTGGTGAATCTTCACTGTGTTTATAGGAAGTTTTTTATCTTGTCTATGGCAGATTTCTCACAAAATATGTACACTTCAAAGTTATTGGTATAGTTTTTTTTGAAAAATCTAAGGATCTGTTTTTGGAAGGTTCATCTTATTTTATGGCTCTTGAATGATCCTCTACTACAGCTTAAATTATAATACGTGAGAAAGAAAAGAAAACGAGAAGAAAAAAATCAAAAGGAGAAAGAAAAGGAAGAGAAAGAAGAGCAAAAAGTGAGGAAGGAAAAAACTTGAGAAATCATATAGAAAAAAGACAAAGAAGAGAAAAAGGCAAAACAAACATAAAGAGCAAGAAACAGAAAAAGAGGAAAAAGAAAAGAATGAAAATGTCCAAGAGAAGAAAAAGAAAGAAAACAGAACACAAAAGAGGAAGACAAAAAGGGGAAATGGAAGAGAAGGAAGAAGTAAAAGAGGGTAAAGAAAAGACGAGAAAGAAAAAGACAAAACGAGGGAGAAGAGAGCGAAAAAGTGAAAGGAGAGGAGAAAAAGAAAAGGGAGGAGGAGAGCAAATGATGAATTCAACTTTTCTTCTGTGGTGGTCGAACTATGATTACGATTTACAACGCTTTCCCTCAGCCTCGCTCCCATTGCCCCAGCAGAATTTGCCCCCGTCTCTTTTTGCTGCATGTTTAATTGACCATAACGAAAAGATGGAGACATGTGCATTTTACCAGAATGCATTGCAGGCTCACAGTATAAATGAGTAATAAAAGATGACGTCATGCCTGCCTGTCAATGCTGTAAATAGACGTCGCTTTGCTTTTTTAAACGATTTCCGACCGCAATGCATGCTGGAAAAGTGTACATCCGCCATCTTTTTTGTGATAGTCAATTGCGACCATTGCGACATCACAAAAGATAGGTTCCATACACCATTTCCCTAATCTGGAATCCTCAAAAGGAGATAGGGGATGTCAGTGAGTGAGGAGAAAATCACATTTTATAATACCTGTAGTAGTCATTGATGGTTGCAACTGGTTTGTTTATAAATTGTAAATTGGGTCGAAAGTCCAAACACACGCTGCCATATTCCATATTAATCTCGATAATGATAATACACTGATTTCTCAGCGCTCTTTCGTCGCATGACAGATTTTGAATATTGCGTTACAGGCATAAGCCTGGGGTGATGTTTCGCTTCGAACTTGACTGCTAATCTGCTATCAAATTTCACAGTGGAGCTCAAATCTGCACGTGCAAAATGAACTTTGGCCGAAGTCATTTGCGCAAGCTCAAATACACGTGCAGTACAAACATCAACCAATCAGAATTAGGTTCATCAAAAGCAAATGCATGCTCCAGCAAAATGGACCAATCAAACAGCAGTATATAATTCGCGGTAAGCGACAGTACAGTCGTTCTGTTTTGTTTTGATATTGAGACTCGAGAGTTGCGAACAAAGTGTGAACTGCCGAGGACTTTGTCTTCTTCGTGAACCAAAGATTTATAATTTTGAACTTTTTACTTTTGGATTGACGATTTTGTAATCGCGAGAACACTTAGTTAACTGACGTGAAAATTTTGAAGCACTAAGAGAAAAGACCTATTGGTTTGGGTCGCAGTTCACGAATAAAAGATGTCCATGATTTCGAATCTTCCGCAAAATGTTGAAATTCTGAAAAACAAAACTTTTCACTTTGGTGTTCTGAAGAAAATAGGCAGCATTCCAGCCCAACGTTCCTTGGAAGATCATGAATTGCCTGTCTTAGGAACGTATGTGCACAATCACATTTTACCTGGTATCAAGTATCGTGTGCGCTTGACTGGCACAAATGATTTTCTGTTCGGCGGAAAAGCGATGAAACTTGAGTCAATTGGACAAGGATATGGTAAAAGAATCACTTTCGAAAGCGATGATATTCTCGAAAATAATAACTTCTTTTGGTCAGATAGTCATGAAGCAGGTTTTGCGTTTTCGGCCGAAATTTTACCTTGCGGTGAAGTTTTTCGAATTCTCGATGGTCAAGGAAAAAGCGTTGGGTCTTTTTCCGTGACCGAGGTAAGCGAGAAACAGCAAATTACAAGTGTTACTCATGAAGAAGATGGGCTTAATATTTCCGGAAAAGTCAGTCTCAGTGGAGTCATGCAATTGGCGCCCCAAACAACACTATTTTGTGAAGATGATTTTCTTCTAGCTGGAGAAGTGGTCGTGAAGGTGAATCGCTTTTCATGCACCTTGGAGTTTCTGAAGACAGAATATTCTGTGCTGCACTTCGTGAAGCATTTCAAGTGAACCAAATCTTTGTACAGTTCAAATAGATCATGTTCAAACCAGCATAATATATTTTATGTACATTACAGAACATTTATAATTTTTGGTCATCAAAAATAAATTACCATTTTAATTTTGGAATTGATATATTGAGAAGAGTATAGTGTATTATGTAAAAATGTAAATAATGTAAAATATACGAAGTATATCTTGATCTACTAACTAATCACTTGTGTTTCGTGTTGCACAGGGCTGCCTTTGCCTGATGAGGTCAGTTATGAAATGGTTACAGATTTGGGTGAAATAAAAGAACTGACTTGTCACTCACTAATTTTACAAAGCTGTAGTGCTGGTCTAATAAATTGTTTTTTTTGATAATTTATACAGTAATGTAAAGATGCAAAAAATATTTAAAATAGTGAAAGTTGGGTAGCATTAACATTTTAAGCGTTCTAGAAGATCTGGTAAATCAGCAATACTATCAATAATGTAGTCGGGGTTGCTGAGCCTCAGTGTACATTCTTTCTGTGTGCCTGTGAGGACAGCAACTGTCCAGCACCCAGCATTCTTTCCTTCTTCTATATCCATGACTGTATCACCAATCTTGAGAACTTTACTCTTGTCTGTAATGGAGCAATGTTTCATGGCTGAATGTATTAAGCATGGATGTGGTCGACTATGACCTTCTTGTTCAGCACTTGACACATATTGAAGCAAATCTTTCCATTTTAACTTGTTAACTAAAGTCAGAACAACATCATGTGGAAATCCACTGCCAACTGCTAGCTGTACTCCTCGAGCATGCAGCCAGTCAAATGTCTCTGTCGCACCTGGAATCTCCTTGTCAATATTGACTAAATATTCATTCAAAGCTTTTTTAAAATCTTTGAAAATGGTATCTAAATCTTTACTTCCACTTTCACGTTCTGAAATGTTTTCATTGTCACACGAAGAATGTAGCTGACATTCATTGAGAAGGTATTTTATAGCTTGTTTTTTGTCCATGCCTCTATACTTATTGACTTGTTCAGGCGTTACTTTGATACCATGAGATGCGAAAGCATCTTTCATAGCAACTGTGACTAAAGGTAAGCCATCAATTGAGTCATCAACAGTTGTTCCAGCAAGATCAAACACAACCAGTTCTATGTTTGCTGCCATTTTTAATATCAGGGTCTTACTTTTAACCCCCCCTAGAAACAGTTTTTCTATACATTGGACGGGGGGAAATGATCTTCGCTCCATGGCTGAAGCAGCGCCAAAGGTTTTGAAGGTTTGTAAGGAATTATGCTTTAAATAGTTAAGTAAATTTGAATACGAACTAGTAGATATCAAGCTTTTAAATATTCAGTATTACCAAGGAGAGGATTTCTTTTTATTGCCCCCATTTAATACGGAAAGCTTTGGCTCACTCCTCTCTCCGTTAGTTAAGATGCAATATACCGTAAAGTTAGTTTCACTCTGTTGCCAAACAGTTTTAGTTCTGCTCCAGGAACTTTTCATTCGCTCCCAACTTTTCCAGCAGTCTTCAAGAACCTTACTGAACATGTGCACATGATTTTTTTCAGATCCTTTGTCTCCATGGATACAGGTAGGAGAATTGCACTGTCAGTTTCGTAAAAGGCAGAAAAATTCGGTTTTATGACCTTTTTTTATCTAGCTGTGTTTGAAGTACTGCTATGCTGTTTTGTTACTTTATAGGCAAAGTGGAAAAATATTTCGAGACAAAACAGGGTCCTTTAGAAAAGGCCTGAAAAAACTTCCGTTGGAATTTGGTGTGCTTAATTACTTTTCACATTTTTGTTACCTTGTTTACTAATTTGACTAGCAATGCACCCTACCATATATTTTACCTTGTGTATCACCAGACAATTGTATTCATCAAGGGAAGACAGATCCCTGCATGTCGAATCGCATTTCAGTTTGTTAATATAGTGCTCAGCCTTTTCTCATTCCATTTTTTATTTTGTATTTACATGACTTCTTTAACTGTTCTATGTAGTGTATATTACTGCTCCAAATAAAATTCCAAATGTAGATGTCGAAGGTAATATCTTGCTCACTCTATGCACTATCATATAACCTGCTGGCAAATAAAATACTTTGTTTCATTACAGAAGAACAATATGGTTGGTGGTTTTCTACAGAAGAGAATACTTATGATGCATTAACAAAGTCACATTTTTGTAAAGGATATGAAACAACGATCAATTACATACGTGATGTATTTCAAAAACAGGTCTGAGTGTTTTTTAATTTTGGTGTATCTTACTCCATTCAATAATAAGCAATTTCATTTGCAACTTTCAACAAATCCCAATTCAGCTTTAAATTGCCATTGGATGTTGCCAAAATATTATGACTTTACATTTCAATTTGTCACATAGGGTCCTTTTGATGGTAAGTGCAATTTTTGTTTCATAACTCTATGAACTCACTGTGGCCAGTAAATGTTTGCCTGTCATAATTTTTATTGTAGTACATGCTTTATTATACTGCAAATTCATCAATTCGTCACTGTTTAGGAATATTTTCATTCAGTCAAGGAGCTTCGTTTGCCTCACTTTTGTGTGCCATGAATGGCAAACAAGGTAATAGCAATCACAAATTTTCACTACTTTGTATTGACAAAAACAAAATGAATCATGCAACTCAAGAGTTGGTGAGAAGTCAAAATCCAAGCTCCAGTTTTGTAGGGAGGATTGTCTTGCCCCGGCTTTACACGAGGTCACTCATTGCATAGAATCATCAAAATAACAATTTATCAGATATGTGGTTTATGCAACAATGACATTGCAGTTTTGCTGGCAAAAAATCCTGTAGACTAGTTTTAGCCTCATTTCAGCATGTCAAAATAACTACATGTTGTGGAATGAATGGATAGCACATGTTTTTTTGGTAGATTCTGGTATAAATTTTAAATTCGCTATCATGGTGGCTGGCTTTAAATCAAGGTCTACTCAGCATGATGTGTTTTATGAAATTCGAATCAAATGTCCAACTCTTCATGTTTATGGTGAAACTGATCAAGTTATACCAAAAGGTAAAATGTGTTGTCTTTTCTCATTAGGGAGGGTGATTGTGTGCAGGCATTAATTAAGATCTGTGCCGTTGTGCTGTCTCACTTTAGCTCTATTTTTGATAGAGAATAGTGCTAAATTGGTGGAGTATTTTGACGATGCTGTATCACATTGTCATTCAGGAGGTTAGTAAAACATTTCAATTTTCTCGAGAATGTCATAGCATGGACCTGCACGCGAACCACAATAGTTCTACAGATTTTTTTGCCATGGCTATTTATGACTACTGTTGTTTTTTCTTCATAGAATTGTTCGTTAATGTAGTTTACATTCAATTAAAATTCGCAGCTTTTCGTTGATTTGACGTGTTGTCTTTCAATAGGTCATTTTGTTCCAGCTTCCGCGGAGCACAGACAAGTTTACGTCGACTTTCTACGCAGATTTCTATTTCCACTTTAAGGAAAAAGGTGCACCCTGCTCTTAGCAATCCAGTGCTATAGTAGACGTTAACGCCAGTTTGCCAGAACAGCGCCAAGTAATGGTGGTTGGCTTTCTTTTTGGGGTCTTCGACTATCGTCTGGGGATGGGTCAAGTTTTTCTTTGTTTAAGGGATTAAGTTAAATTGACATGGCGCTATCTTTTTTATCATTTTTAACACAGAAGTTTCCAGAATTCAAAGAAATAGTTACTTTATGTTTTATTTATATATACACTTGTATAAAAGTGAGTGTTAACATCGTGCGATCATTAAAACTTCTTACATCCAAAAATATACACTGTGAATTAAGATCACTACAATTATTTTCCTTACGCTGTCTTTTCCACGATATGATTTCAACAAATCACGTGTTCGTAGATTTATTAAACTGGATGATCTTGTGAACCACTAAAAAAACCGCGGCGAATATCGCAAAAATAATTAAAAACGAAACTTATCCAGTGTATATGGTCTGCAAAGAACTTACTAACCAGGGGCCGGTTGTTCGAAAGGCGTTTAGCCCTATATATCCACTGCATAGTGATTTTTTTGTAGCCCTCGTAAAATTTTCCACTGATCGTTAACATAAAATTACGACTGCATGATATTAATAGATTAAAGCCTCCAATACTTATATTGTTGACCAAATGGAAGTGTCGGCATTTATTGTCCAATTTATGAGCGTTGAAAAATTCACAACCCCAAGAATAGCGCTGTTCAACTTTCGAAGAACTGGCCCCTACACACTAACATAAGACCCTAAGAGGAATCGAGTGGCGTGTATGACTGTAAGCTAGCCTTTACCTTGGTTGACTTGATGTTCGCTGAACATCAGAAGTAGAATTCCTTGTCATAGGAGGGCTGGATGTCGAGGTTTGCCCCGAATATCCTGTTCGTTCATGAAGCTATACAAAAAGTTTTGGACAATATTGTTTAACCAGCGTCGACATACATAGGCTAGCTTTCTCATCGCTATATAGTCCATTCCACAAATACCCTGGCTGTACAATCGCCGGTGTGCATGCACGATATAGACTGAAATTCTTGAAGATTGATAATAAACAGACAATTTATTGTCAGTCTAAAATGACATTGAAAAAACCATTGCAATAAACACAGTACCTCGTGCATGTACAGCATACTAGAGTTCATATCTTCTTCCATTTTTAATCTTTCTTCAACTCCAGTGAGATCAACAGTGCTACGACTGGTAGACACTAATGATTGTGACGCATGAGGTATTGAAGCAACTGGTGTCAGTGATGGTAAACCTGTCATAGACTAAAGAAAACGTTAAAAAAAACTACTTTCATGTTGTCTTATATAACAATCCAGTCCTCGAAAATAATTCCTAGTTCCTCTCATTTTTTTACTTTATTTCCTTGTTCTCCATCAAATCATTGGCTATCGTATAGTCTGTACACGGGCTTATATAGCGAACTTTATTAGTTGAGTCGGGTACTGCATGTAAACTGAGTCCTATCACAGTCGGCGTATGACCTAAACCATCAGTTTTTTCCACATGAATATACATCATATACAGATGACAAATACTGAAGTGTCAACTTACTTGGAATCTGGACACAGATACAGTTTCATTTTGACGTGCACCTTCGGTGAAACTTTGTAAACTTGGGTACGAATCTTTAGCAGCTTAGAAAAAATATTTCTGCACGCGTTACAAAATGACAGTCTTTTACAAAAGCAATATAGTTATCTAATGGCATGTTGGGAGACCAATAAGCAATGAATATGTCTCTCCGAGAGAAATTACCAACCACTATCGTTAACCGATTGGTCACGTAGCTCAATAGTAGGAATTAAGACACTACGCTAGCATCTCTCTCTGTGACTGTAAAGACCCGTGTGTAGTAGCGATTTTTGCTGCGACTTTTATCCTTTTAGCGTATGTAATTGAATATATATATAGGTTGACGGATGATGGCATTGGCAAAATGGTTGCATCAAGGTTTTTCGCCATACATGCACACATCCTTTAGCACAAGAAAAATCGCAGCAAACATCGACCGTGTCAACGGGCCTTAGGAAAGCTAACTCATTAAAAAACCTGGCTTAACTACTTACCATTCTCTTTGATTGCACTCATGAACTGAGCTTCTGACTGTGGAGGTTTCCATTGTGGATTTTTAATCTGTCAAAAGAACGAGCATACTATGTATAAAAGTAGGTACGCAATGCGTTCTCGTGGTAAGCCTTGCGAGCACTACAAAGTTGTATAGGTACTCAATTTTGTGGTGCGCATGCAGCTTTCAACAAAAATGAGCAATGCACATGCGGTTAAAAAATGATGAGCCATGGACAAAGGCAAGAAAAGAGAAGCTGGATACGAAAACTCTGTGTTAGTTTGAAACGGCATTGCTTTCAGGGAAGAACGATTAGCTCCTCTTTTCCGATCTCGTGCAGCGAAAATCATTGGCTTTCAAAAGAAGTTTTTTTGTATTTTTGTTTGTGAATGAATAACTCCGCAAATGTATAAAGAAAACCAACCGAAAACTGCAGTAAAGATAGTTCAGTTTTTCCATTTTCTGCTTGTTCGTATTGGCTAGCAGCTGTTACACCATGGGACATTGGCATCCACTACAGAAAGTAAAGAACGCCATTTAGTACACTGCTGTTTCTCGTATTTATACATCTTTACAAAATACGGTCGCAAATGTATGGACATCCAGCAATGTCAACCAGTTTGTAACTCACTGGTAATTTTCTTCATCTGTGTAAGCTATTACCTCAGGATTTCCGTGTTTTCGCACATCCATTTGAGCAAATGAACACACGTCTCCAACGCCAACGACTTCTACAGTAAAATTACGAAAAAAGTCCACGATATCCATAGCTTTGTGTCGTATACTGAAACACAGCAGGAAAGGCGTGACCAGCGCACTCACGAGCTCTTGCAACACGAAAACCTAAAAGTATAGTGAAACCTATGCTATTCCAAGGATATATAGGATTGAATTGCTGTACTGGGGCCGGTTGTACGAAGCCCGTTTAGCTTAAACGCTGGATAAGTCAGAATTTAAAAACACTCCCACGCGCCTTCTAAATCTTTTGACTCCAATCTTATGCGAGTAAAGCTATATTCAGATACATAATTATCGTATGCAGTTAGAAAACTTACAGTTTCTTGTTGAAGGAGTACATAAATATGATTTATATTTTGAGCTTATCCACCGTTTAAGCTAAACGCGCTTCGTACAACCGACCCCTGCTCGTGATGTTTACCAATCTTATTATGCATATAAAAACACTGTATTTATACTATTTATTATCCCATCACAGCATTGTACACTGTATAGAAATCAAATACGTACGGCTTTATATTCGAACAGTTGTTGGAATTCTTGAAGAACCTTGATAAAGAGAGAACCGCTCCATAATCATGTGAAAAAATGAATCAGTAGTTTAAAACCTGTTTCTGATTACTTCGTTAGTGTGAGCTTTTGTCTTCCATTCATCTGGCATATAATGAATATGAACTAAAACTTGTTTCAACAGCTGATCAGGACACCATATCAAGTTCTAAAAAAATCATATATTGTACAAATGTATTAAAAAATGGAAGACTGGCAAAGTTAGCGATTCAGTTTGCATAATGTATATAAATGGCAAACCCACCACTCTAGAGATCTCCCATCAATTTTATATTATACAGGACCTTAAAGCCCGTTTTCCACTGCGCGAATTTTTTCGAGAGAAAAATAAATCCAGCAAAGTGATTCGCTAGCAAAATAATTAGCCGCGAAAAAGTCGAAAGCAAGCCAATCACGTTGCCAGATATATCTTTTGCAAGAACAACTTCGCGTAGTGGAAAACGGGCCTAA
>JAOBYK011033090.1:0-23878 GCA_025434845.1 Phenganax subtilis | reverse complement strand
ATCACACACATAGAGATCACAGACCGAGACAACACACACCGAGACAACACACACAGAGATAACACACACAGAGACAACACACACAGAGACTACACACACCGAGACAACACACACACCGAGACCACACATACAGAGATCACATACCGAGACAACACCCACAGAAACCCCACACACCGAGATAACACACACAGAGAACACACACCGAGACAACACACAGAGACCACACACACAGAGATCACACACCGAGACCACACAGACAGAGATCACCAACACATAGAGATCACACACACCGAGAGTACGATAGGTCTCGCTCCGTTAGAGGGTCTGGTGGTCAGCTGCGGCGCTGTCCTATTGTAAATTGCAATGAATCCCGCTCCGTTAGAGGGTCTGGTGGTTGCGTGGTTCTGTGGTCGGCTGCAGGAGCTGGAAGCTGAGAATTGGCGTTTTTCTAGTACAATTTTAATACGCGGAGCACTCTATGGAGCTATCTAAATTTAAAAAATTACAAATTGCCCCACGACCCCAAATAGATCAGACAACAACGAAACATTCCCAAATCCACTTTTGAGAAATCAACAAGGAGGGAGACAAAACGGACACAATAACAAACAAGGACCGAGACAAGAAGGGAGACAACAAGAAACACAGAAGGGAAACAAGGTGGACACAATGACCAACAGAAAAGAAACAAGATCGGATAAAGGGACAAAAAAAGAACACAAGGGAAACAAAACAGACATAGCAACAGACGAAAGGAAAAAGGGAGACAAGAAGGAAGACAAAAAGAAATAGAAAGGAGATATGATGGAGGCAATGACCACCAAAAAATTGGACGGACGGACGCAGTGATCACCAAAAAGGGAGACAAACCGGATACAGTGACCAACAGGATGGGAAACGCATACAATGGCCAACAAGAAGGGAGACACTCAAAGGGTCACTACCAAGGTATCGTTTCACTGAAAATGGTTTTATATATAAACGAGTAAGAACCCTATAAATCTGATAGGGAAGAGCAAAAATAATTTGGATACAACCTTTCACATAAAGCTCAATCTTGGACAATAAATGTCAATGCCTTCCAATGATATGGCTTTCCCATTTTTGGGTACAACCTTGTCTAACGTTCAAGCCTTCCATTGGCTTTCCCACTTGGGTGCCACTAGCCTGTGGACAGTAAGTATAATTGCCTTCCATGCCTTCCTGGGT
Organism: Phenganax subtilis; assembly: GCA_025434845.1. Lineage (NCBI taxonomy): Eukaryota > Metazoa > Cnidaria > Anthozoa > Malacalcyonacea > Clavulariidae > Phenganax > Phenganax subtilis. Next base: position 22,669 of record JAOBYK011033090.1, on the reverse strand, counting down.
TTTTCACACGTTTTCCCTATACCAATATTTTTAATTGATGACATAATTTCCCACCTTTGGGCTCCACTCTGAAGGCTTTCCCATCAGAATCTGAAGGAGCCTGACCATGGCCCGCAAAACTTGAATTTTTCCCACAACAAGACCGTTTCCCCTGAACTTTTCCAAACAGCGGTTGGTTGTATGCCAGAGCAGCTCCACAATCATGGTTGAAATGAAGCATGGGGATGTTGCGCGCGTGCACCTTAATGTCGGCAGCCAGGAGCAGCAAGACGGCCGCCATTCCATTGATTGCAGCTTTTGGAGCCAATATATGATGCCATTCCCTTTCACACAACCCGAATGAAATTTCAACACTAACATGGACGAACTGCACTTTGATTTTTAGCTGAACGCAGGCTGAAGCACGAATGAATTTCTAAGTTGCTTGTTGTGTGTATGACCGGCATGCAATGTAATTGGCGTCCAATCAAAAACCAAACGATAGATGGCCCATAAGCGAGACATGCAATTGGGAAGTTGCAGTGCAAGCAGAGCTTTAGCGTGGGGAGCAATCTCTGGAAGCTGAGAGAACTGGCGACTTTATCCGCCAAGCTGGAAAATGACAACTGGCTTGTCGTCTTGCAATTTAGTATGCAATTTACAATAAGAAGACAGCGCCGTAGCCGCCAAGTGGCGTCAACCGGCGACAACGCAACCGACGGAGCGAGATCTATTGCAATTTACGCACTAAGACAGCGCCTCAGCCGACCAGTGGCGACCAGCGGCGACAACAGCCGACAGCGCAACCGCCAGAGTCGCGAAATCAATTGCAAATTATATCAAGACAGCGCCGTAGTCGACAACAACAGCCGACTACGCAATCGCCAGTCTATGCAAATAAAGACTAAGACAGAGGCGCAGCCGACCAGCGGTGACAGACAACAGCCAACAACATAATCGCCAGAGCCTCTAGAGCAAGATCTATTGCAATTTGCACAAAGACAGCGCCGCAGTCGATCAGCGGCGACAACGGCCGACAAGGCAACTGCCAGAGCCTCTAAAGGAGCGAGATTTATTGCAATTTACACTAAGGCAGCGCGCAGCCGGCGACCAGCGGCGACAACAGCCGACAACACAGCCGCCACACCCTTTGACGGAGCGAGATTAGACAGCGCCGCAGCCGACCAGCGGCGACAACAGCCGACAACACAACCGCCAGAGCCTCTAACGGAGCGAGATCTGTGGCAATTTACACTAAGACAGCGCCGCCTATGGCCATTTCCACTAAGACAACGCCGCCGCCTGTGTGTGGTCTCTGTGTGTGTGTTATCTTTTTGTTGTGTTGTCGGTGTGTGTTGTCGGTGCGTGTTGTCGGTGTGTGTTGTCGGTGTGTGTTGTCTCTGTGTGTGTGGTGTTTCGGTGTGTGTGTGGTCTCTGTGTGTGTGGTCTCTGTCTGTGTTGTTTTTATTTATGTTGTCAACGCTGCTGAGGCAGAGGAGTGCCGTCTCTGTATGTGTTGTCTCGGTGGGTGTGATCTCTGTGTGTTTTAAAAAGAAGAACCCCACACTGGGATGTGGGGAAAAATAATAAACCAAATACAACAATTATTTCCAACTTTGAATGATATTTGTTCTTGTAATTTTCGCACAGCCAAATGGATTTCGCTGGTTAAATTGCGACGGGAACGCATTTTCGATTCAAAAATCATTAAATGTCAAACCGAGAAAATTTCAATTGTCTAAGGTGTGTTTATTTGTACGTTAATTTTACTTATTTGGGAGCAAAGCCAAATGCGTTACAGAACTGCATTAAAACTTTTAACGGAACCAACAAAAGACTCAACAACAAAAAAAATATTTCAAATCAAATCCCCGCATAGTGCCAATTCAAACTTTTGATGGTAGCAACCAACTTGAAACACCGCACGAGGTGTGCTTCAAACAAACGAAGGAGTCGAAGTGAATGCCGCGCCCTTTTCGCGGCCAGTGTAGCCGGTGCTCATGGCGTCATGACGAAGCCCACCCGATCTTCCAAGGGGCGGTTTGTGCCAAAGGAGGCACCAGTGGAAAAGGGTGCATGGTCTTCATGCTGACGAACCTGGCGGAACGAACATGTGCGGGTGCACATTCACACCGGTGGAAGGGAGTGCTGGTTCGGAAGTACTGCCCTCAAACACTTCATCGTCTGGAAAGGGTTCCAGGCGATTAGCCATCAGACCTTCTTCGTCCGATGGGGTGGACATCAAAAGTCGTCCAAGGCGCATAGCGCACATTTTGCAGGGCCGCAGGCGGTGAACCACGTTTGCAGTTCTGTTGCTTGCGCATGCTCGGTCAGCGTGCCAGCACTCGCCCTGCTCGGTCCTGAACATATCATCGTTCAGGGCCTCCATGAACATGTTCTTTGCTCTTTGCTTGATCTCACCCAGGTACATCTTGCGGATGCGCATCACGTTCTCCTCATAGGTGAGTCGTTGGTCTCGGAGTTTCTTTTCTGCTTGACCCCTGTAGGTTTTGTAGAGGTTGTTAACTCTGATGACCTGGTTTCGAAGGCGTTCATTTTCTTCTTCGAGGGTCTTTTTTCGCCTTCGGAGTTGCACCAGTGTGAGGAGTGGTCTGTCCTCGTTCGTCTGGGCGTAGTTGTCGGTGGTGTCATTCTTGCTCTGTGTTGCCGTAGGTGGTGGCAGGGACCTGCTTCTCGTCCAGGTGGTAGTCAGGAGGTGCCAGATCAAATTGGCCACTAGAGCAATTGCCAGGGTGAAGAGGATGAGGAACATGAAGTTGTTGTCGTTCATGCTGTCTGTGTGGCTTGTGTTGGTGTGGTTCGTGTTCATTGCCATGGCTGTTGTTGCCGTTGATGCCATCATTGCCATTTGCGTCGTCTTCTTCGGTATGGCGTATCTCATCTGGCTCTGCTTTCGCTGCTGCAGTGTTTTCTTCTTTGATGCGGTGAAGTTCGGGTCTGGCCTTAGGCATGTGACGTGTGTCCGGAGTCGTTGTGCTAGTAGGCTTGCTGCCGTGTTCTTCGTCATGCCGTCGGCATATTGAAGCTCGCTTGAGACCCAGGAGGTTGTTGCTCCAGTGCATGCTAGCTTGTCGCGGGTCACTAAGACTACTAATTCCCAACGCCGCGTGGAAATCACCATGTGGGCAGTTTTGGCATGGGTGTTTGGTAAGTGCGGAGTTGCGAGGCCGAAACGGCCTGGATACCAAAAAAGCACACAAAGATACCAAAAAAAAACAAAACAAAAAAATCACAAGAATAAAAACAACCGCAGCCAACGCACCATCAAAAGGACGTACATTAGGATATTGTCACAGCTGCTGGCTGCACCAATCACAACAACTGACCGCAACAAGCTACTAACCACTAACCAAACATCACTGCAAAAACTGCCTGGCTGAGTATGCTGCTTTGGTATATTTGATCGGGTGTTTTCTGAGAGTGCAAAGCAAAGCACGCCCGTCCTCACTGTTCACACCGTGCTTTTCCTATGTCAGACTTGTCAAATGGCAAGTAGAGAAAGGCGGTCAAGTACTGCTACCAACTGTTTGGAGGGTAGAGCGCATTTAACTTCAAAAAACATAAACACTCTGCAGTTTTCAGATTCACCTTGTTGACAACCATTTACCTGAGCCTCAATTTTCCGGCTTGCTCAGTTCTATTCTGTTATAGCACAGTGGCATAGTTTGTGTTTGTATCGCTTTGCAGTTTGCAGATATAGACAGCCGAGCCGAGCCATGCAACGTGACAATGGCGGCAGCCATGGCACTCTCGAGAGTCTCGCGGGAAATACTGACAGTGATGCTGGGACATCGGCCATGAAATCCTGCAATTCCCACTGGCTTTGGCATAGATCCAACAAAGACTACGTAGGACTCACTGTCATGGATGCAGACTCAAAAAAGGCTTTGGCAAGGGTCTCCTTTCAAAGAAAAATTCCAGCCAACAGTAGCACCGGTAGGCGGAGCATGACCAGACTGCCTTCAGAAGACTTGATGCTTCTCAAGGAGCTCACAAATCCAGTAGTGCAAGGCGGCTACAAATTGAGGATTAGGTATGCCGTAGCCGAGGCGGAGGAGAATACAAGTCGTTTCTTTTGCCTGCAACAGTTTGAGCGGATTTTGGGCTTTACCTGTCCCTGGGAGCGACCAGAAGTTCACTTCGTTCTTTGCACATTGGCTGAATTACTCAAGCCCACTAGTTGCCGTCCCGAGTCCCGAGTACTGAGTACCATACTCAACCCAATGGACACGCTTGCCCCTCTGGGTTGTAGAGCTGCGTAGCGGTAGAAGTACCCCTTAGCACTTAGCAGCCATCCGCTCCACACACACACACTGCACACGGTTCACATACGACCATGTCCGACTCCGACCAAGGTATTCAAACTCGACAACGTTTGCGCGGCTGCGGCTCAACCACGCTGGTTTCTTGTGAGGGGTCGGGGTCAAGGGAAGCAGGCACAGGTTCAAGCACTGAACCCTTGCAAAGCGCGGTTCAGCAGCGGCTGCAAGTCATTTTAGCTTTTTTGGAAGAGGGCAAGGTTGAAAATGCCAAGATTGCAGTTTCACGGATGACGGACCTCTTTACCTTCAAGAGTCATGCGACTGGTGAGCTGGTTGGGTGCAAATACAGCGGGGATTACGTTCTTGACGCAGCACCTAGGATAAAGTTGTTCTCTCACGGTTCACTGCTCACTACTAACTGACTCCGACTCCCTGAATGAATCATGTGTCTGCGTTTAGTTTGATCATCTCTGCACTGCACTCTGTATTGTGTGTGTCTGAGTCTGTTGTGTTGTTTCTTAGACTGACTGACTGTCTTGTCTTGTTGTTCAGATTCAAGTTCTAGTTCTGATTCTGATCAACAGTAACTTAAGTCAACTGCCGGGCGGCAGCGCGCCACCGCCCCCGTGGAATTCAGGTACTTTTGGGAGACCGCTTGCGGTGCCTAGAGGATATGAAGGCAGTTGTGCGGGAGTGTCTTCGACTGAACTTGGCGAAGTCTAAGTGTTGAAGTCCTGAAGTCCAGTAGTTTGTCTTTGTCAGTCTGTCTGCAGTAGAACTCTGAACTCAGTACTAGTACTCAGCACTTCAAATTTGGAATTTGGATTCGGAATAGATGCGATGCGACTGCTACTGCTACATACTCCATACATAGTCATAGGGTATAAGCTATAGATATAGGCTATATCGGCTATAGGCCCACTTTACTGTTAGTTGGGCACTTGACAGTTGACATGACAGTTGGACGACACTAGCAGCCGCTACCACAGTACAAGTACAAGTTTCAAGTTTCAAGTACTCGTCCAAGGTCAATGAACATGGTATTGCATCCTGAGCTCGGCCAACACTTCAGGGGGCAAGACCTTACAGTTCCTTCCAAATCAAGCCTGTATAGATATCGAATTTATACAGATCTTGCTTCGATGCTCTTCTGTAGAAGAACACTGCTGGCTGCGCAAGGGCATTTTTGCTTGCATGTGCGCTTAGACGCATCTCCGCAATTTGGCAAGGAATATTTGAACGGTGAAGCGGACATACTCAGAATTGTAGACGGGGAAACAACTGTGAACATGTTGAAGGAAGCAGCGTCTACTCGATTGAAAAAAAGGATGCTGGTTGGGCAAATTATGGGGGCCCGTGCCACCAGCACCGTTCACAAAGCTTTGAAGCTAACGCACATGTTGTCACTGGAAAGCGAATGCCTGGCGACTACACTGCCACTTGGTTGCGAATTGCGAGTTGCGAATTGCTTCAAGACGCTCCAAGTTTTTTTGGGCCTGCCTGAAGCTGAAATTGCTTTACTCGTTGCTTAACTGGACGCCGTGGATTCGCCGTGGATTTTGGCTTTTTGTATTTTTAACTTAATTTGACACTTGAAACTTGGGTCTGATTGAATTATATATTGGCATTTGGTTTTCATCCCAGGTCACACGTCTACTCCATCCTAACAGACTTCGGTGCAGAATCTGGCATTTGGCAGGTGCCGGCGGGCATAATTCTGGAAAATTCGGAACACCAAACCCTACTGGCATATGCGCTTCCTCTTCCAGATCATGATCACCTCCTCCATCATGCCCCTTCCCTTCCGAAGAAGAAGATGCGCTCATTCTAGTGTTTGTTTTCAATTTTCAACATTACACATTGAAATTAGTAAAGTGATGAAGGCTGTTCTCAGTGAGAAGTTCTCAGTTCTCGCTGCTTTCTGTATTACATACCTACTGCTAACCTGCTAGCTAGCCTAAGCTAGCTAACATTATTTCTCTCTGTTACTTTATCTTTTCTCTTTATACCTACTTACTACTTACTCATATATTACCTACATACTACATACTACTTACTAACCTACCTCCTACTACTAGTACTACTACTCTACGTACTCATTTCTCATTATTCATTACTGCCGGCAAGACTTGCAGACTTTTGAGATGTTGAAGTTGAGGTTATGGAGACTCTTCATTCGCACTTCTGCTGGAATTCCTGGTTTGCAGACAGCCTTCACGGAATAGCGTTGTTTTTCTCCAACTTTGGGAGGTGCAAGCGGTTCATCAGCGTGTGCGTGGAGTCTAACTCCCAGATCTCATCGCGGGCTCTGAAAGATTCTTTCAGGTCGATGTTTGAAAAGACATGCCCCCAGCTCATTGAAACCAGGTGGAATTTCCTGTTCTTCACGCTTTCATGGCTGCTTGAAAGGCGTGCAGCCTTTCAATATCTTGCGCTTGATCTCGATACAGTCACCGGCTGCAAAGAGCTTTCTGCATCTGAAGCGCGAATGTTGCAGAAGTTTGCGAGCAATGGGGTATGGGCCAAAAAGTTTTGGCTTGTGGCAGAGCTAGCCAAGGGTCTCTGTGACTGGGGCATAAGCGTATCGAAGTTTGTTCATGCATGCCCCTGCCATCCGAAGAGTGGCGCGCCCTCTGATCCTTCTGGCGCACGCAGATTCAAGCAAGAAAGGGAAGCGTGCAGACTAAAGGGACGCCAAGGTGTTTGGATGGCTTGGGGCATTTGGGAAACCTTTCTGGAAGAGCTTGATGCGGTTGTCCCAAGCAAAAGTGCCGCAAAATTGGTTCAAGAGCTGGAGGAGACTAGTGAGACTTCCGAGGCTGGCGAGGGTGAGGCGGAGGGTGAAGATAGCGCAGCTGCCGCCAAACAGTTTTGTTCTGACATGCTGGTTGACTTTCAGGCTTGCAAGGCTTCTATGGCATTCAAGGGCAAACAGGCCTGGTCGTTTTGGTCCCATCTTCCCTGGGCCATATTGAAGATTGCTGGGTTTCTTTGGGGGGTGGCAGAGGACGATTGTCGAACAGCTGCTGCAGAATTGATGGCTTGCTATGACCAAACCGATGCGAAGTCCTGCTTGGGTGTTCCCTCCTTCGTGTTCTTCAGCCAAAACGGGCGTTTCAGATCTGATTTTGTGCGATGGATCTCTGGGTGTTGTATATCGAAAGATTTGATGAGAGAGCTGTTCTTCTACTCTCTGAGTTTGCTTTCAATGCAGCGCTTGGAGGCCAAGCACCGGTATATTAACATCCAAGTCGGAAGAGGCCGAGCTTCTTCACCAGGCGCCACTATGGCAGAATTGAGACGGAAGGCCAATCAAGATTTGCAGGAGGCTGGGTTCAGGCAACTATTCCCAGAACTTATGAGCTCGTTCGATACGTTGGTCCCTGGACAGTGGGATTCATTTCAAGATCTTCTGCGCATTGTATATGGCCATGGTATCGCTCAAATGCATCCCGACATTGAAGCAGAGGAAAACTGCATGCGCATTCACTTGAAGGCCATCACTGACATGAAGGCCGACACTGACAAACAGGTCACACCGCTCCTCCGCGAACACCTGGCAACGTGCCTGAAGCAGAAGTTCTGCTATGCAGTGCCGCTTCGTGGCGACTCAAACATCTTCAGAATTTTTCAGTTGATCAGTCTGAATCCGGCGCAAAGGAGCTACATCCAGCGAACCAGTGCCCTTTCTGTGGATGACCTTTGCATTATTTAACGGCGCGTTGACATGTGTTTTTTATTTTTTTTAAGTTCGTTCTAGTTCTAAGTTCTAAGTTCCAAGTTGAAGGTGTTCTTCTTCGAACTTCACGTTGGAAATTGAAATTGCAACTTGCAACTATCGCAGGAATCTTCATTGGTCACTGTCACTAGTCAGTCGTCAGTCACTACTGGTCACTGGTCATCATCACTACACAACACTAGTCTGATAGTCTGACACCAGTCACTGGTCATTTGTCATGCTGGTCCCATCAGGAATGGCGACAAGCGGTTGCTGTGTGTGATCTTGGGTTGATAGAAGTGGAGGAGGGCGCCGCCGGCGAAAATGGGGTGGAGCTTCCACCGGTCACATCGTTTAATAGCACCATTGCACCGCTGGGGATTCATTCTCTCTTTGAAGAACACAACATCCGACGCCTCTATGTGTTTCAGACCGCTCCTCGTTCAAGCTCCAAGTAAAATTTGACATTAGTTTGTGTTTTGTGCTGTTTTCACTTTATGTTTCAGTTCGAGTGTTCTTGACTTGTTGCTCACTGCTTTCAAGTTGAAGTTGAGGCATCGGCAGCTTCAATCTTCAACACCGATGCTTTGTTGGATTTGATGCCGGAATCAGAGGCCGATAGTGAAAGTGAAAGCTCACTGATGCGTGAGATTATGATTGTGGGCCAAGCTGCGGCAAAATCCGGAGGTCAAGTGGAGGGGGCCAACTCTGACTCTCACTGTTTGAAATTTCTGGAACAAAACGATCTCTTGCAAAGGCACAACAATGGTGAAATTGTGATCTCTTCAGAGCTTTATGCCTTTGGAACGACATGGTCCAATGCAGTACTGGAAAGTACAACAAGAAATAGCAAAACGGGATTTGAAGTCAGGATTTCCCTTCTCGAGTCTGGTTGGCGAGAGGTCAGCAGTGCCAGAAAAGCATCACTGCAACAAAAAAATGATGAAAACTGGAAGCACGGTTTACTTCAGCTTGCTGGCAAACTTCCATTCAACCCTGGTGGAAAACTACGACGACAGCATCTCACACTGCCAGTCAGATGGCTACTACAGAGCACTAGAGGCAGCATGCATTCATCATTCGGAGGTGAGCGTGAACATACCTCCCAATCAGAAAGCAGAGTTTTACACGAAGCTGCGGGAATTCCTTGCAGGAAATTCAGCTTCAATTCAAAATGCTTTCTTTCTTTGGGTTCTGGGCTGGGTGGGTAGTGCAGTAGTGGGGTACTGGGCACTGGGTACTACAGCATTGCACCTCAAACATCAAATTATGGAGTTCGGACTACTACTACTACTGCTGCTGCTACTACTACTACTACCACCACGGCGACGACGACGACTACTAAATAATTTACTACTGCTGCTACTAACTAAGTAGTTCTAACCAAATACTTTTATATGTTAAAATTAGATTCTCAATTCTCAATTCTCAGTCTCAGATTGGGGTACAGGGTGTGCGTCCGGAGTCTGAGGTATTGCTTGCCAGGACCCTCGTCTACAGCTTGGGTTTGGACTGGAGCCAAGGTCCAAAAGAGCAGCCAAAGCCAAAGGGCAATCTGCAAAACACCCGCTGAAGCGGAAACAGCGGTGCCCAAATGTCTGTGTGGCCTGTCTTAATTCCAGTATGCTAGCAGGCTACTAGCAGGCCAAGGCTATAGAGGTTCTTGGTTTAACTCTGACATTGTAGTTGTGGTTTGTCTTGGAACTTGGGATGGGTTGGGAATTGGGATTCCACTGGTTGTGACTCGTGACGCTGTCAGAGTCAGAGTGTGACTCACAGCTGTCCAATGTTTGGTTAGGTCATCAGCGACAGTGACAGTGACTCTGATCAACTCGGATGTGGAGGCGGGGATTTCCACCACCGCCTTTCTGCCACTGTGGTTGTTTTGGCCATCCGTTCACCTAAACAAGACTCATACGTAGCTACCAGGCTGTGTCAGGCAAACAAGTTGAGGTTGTTCTGCGAGTTCAGTGCACTGCGCACTGGCACAGTGCACCATCAGGCAGGATGTCCACAGCTGACGTCAGAGGAGACCATGCTTTGAAGCCTTTGGAGTATGCTATTTCTAGTGATGATTCACTTCCAGGCATAGGGTTGAAGATTGTAAATTCAAAATAGTACAGTGCTGCTGCTGTTACGTCACGTCCTAGAAGTAGAACTTGCCCGTGCCTGTAATAGTAAAAGGTTGAGCTGAGCTGTTAGCCTATTCATGATTCGAGACACTTCTTACTTACTTACTTCTCACTCTGACAATCCCTAGTTTGAATTTGACAGTTCACAATTGACATTGCCACTGGGCCACTGGCTGGCTGGCTGCCAGGCCAGCTTGCCCGACCAGATTGGGAGAGCGAAGGCGAAGGTGGCGACCGCAACGGCCAGTGCGAAGGTGCAACTTCCGGAGGAATTGACAGTCACAGTCAGAGTGATCCAGATCCCAATGATGGAGACATGAACAGGCCTGACGGCCAGATCCTTGTTCCATGGACTGAGCTCTTTCCAGGAAAGTGGAATGAGCACAAAAACGCCATCATTACCAAAGCCTTGCCTTTCCTGTTGCAAGTCATGTTGGATTCGAACACTGCTCAGAGGCCACTGGCCAGGCTGGTATCCTCAAGGCAAAAGGTGGACTACGCCTTAACATTGGTTGAGGAAGCAAATCAAAGCTTTTGGGGGCGCTGGGATGTGTTTTCACGACGCAGATCCGTGATTGACTCGATCCTGGCGGGCTATTATGATACACTTTGGTCATATGTTGCTAGTAGGGGTCCGGTGTAGCGTAGAGATGTGTAGCGACCACGACAAAGAGGGAGAGAAAACAGAGACGTCAGCTGTCAGTGGCTGTCAGCTGTTCGGAGTTCGGACAATCTGGAATCTGCAATGACTGTTGTTGAACTTTTGGTTTATTCTTCTTTTCTGTTTGAATGCTTCAGGGTCGGGCGGCCCGCTGTGAGACTGTGAGACTGAGAGTCGGTCGAAGTCGAAGTGGTACATTAGGATCACTAGGCTTCAGGCTTATTGCTTGAAATTGAATTTGCTAGTGAGTTAATACGTTACTAGTAATATACTTACTACTTGTTGACATTCATATTCACTGTTCACTGAACACTCCCTCCAACGGTTCGTCAAGCTGCTTGAGCGCGGCTCGGCTCCTCAGTGTTGACCATTGACCAGCAGGTCACGGCTCGACTTGTTTTGCCTTGCCATGGTGAAACATGGAATTCCTTCGTTCGCATCATGTTCCGTCAAGTCTGTCCTGGCTAAGATTAGCAAGAGCAAACCAAAGAAAGGTGCGAGTGCGAAGGGGACGGTCTTCAAGGGATCAGGAGCTGGGAAAGGGCAGCAGCAGCGGCATGCAACTCGAGCTCCAGTGGCTGTGCGGGAGCAGGCGAACAACAAAACCGACAACACTGACTGTCAAACACACTTAGGAATTTTGATGAAATTTGTAGATGTACTTGTTTTTGTGCTAGGTCAAGATATACTGAGTCAACTACTGAGTCACTCTTTGAACACTTCAACCTTTGAACTCTCTTCTCACTACTCACTTGTCTTGTCACTGGTCACAGGTGAAATTGACAGCATCGAAAAAGACGATCTCCATGATGGATTGGACAGAGCTAGTTCCTCTCGATCTTTCTCCATGTGCCACACGCTTCGAGGTTCGCACAGAATTTTCAGGTACCATGACAGTGGAGTATGCCATGCAGGCCATTGTCAACAAATACAACAGCAGCCACAGACCGAACATCAAGGTGGACTTTTTATCAGCAGCAGACTGGAGTAAGGCTTCACAAACCGTGATGTCCAACAATTTCCGAGGGCAATGCAGGTTTCAGGATTGGTACTTTGAGTGCGTTGCGAGTGTTTATAAACAATGAAGTAGTGGCTATTATTTTAGATCAAAGAGCAGTCTTTTCTTGGTGAGGTCAGCTCAATCAATTCAATAGTTCAAGCTTCAAATTCACCTTGCACAAGTACGATTGATGGGGTATATATTATATTGAACAGCTGTGAAGTCCTGCAGGACATCATGAACGTAGTGCCAGACAGCTTGAGGAAGGTCCTTGAGTCTGATGTAAAGGAACGTGCTCCTCAGCATCGAGCATTCAGTCAGACTCAGCCAAAGGTTGGTCAGAAGTTAGAAGTTGTTGACAAAGTGCGAGTTTTATGTGGTTCATTGAACTTTATTGTTGATATTGAGGTTTCTATCAAGAAGGATGACATGGTCCAGGTTCTGTGCAAGAGACTCAGAGCTGAGACAAGCCAAACAAACAAAGTCATGAAAAAACCGTCAGCAAGTTCTAGTTCTAGCCCCAGTTCCAGCAAGACCAGCTCGAGCACTACCAGTGATAGCACTGGTAAATCATCTTCATCGAGGTCAGAGTCAGAACTGTCACCAGCGGAAGTAGAGATTTTGGTGAAGCAAGTTCCTGATCTTTTTGATAAGAAGATGAAGTTGAAGGTTCAGGTTCCTGGAATACCGCTGAAAGCCAAGATCACTTCAGTAAATGGCGTGACTGCTACTGACATTGACACTGTCAAGTCTCAGTTGAAGGCAGGGCAATTGAGAATCGACAATGCACTAAAGTTGTGCCAGATGTGCTTCTAATCAAGTTTTATGTTGGGAGGTCGTACTTGAATCCCAAACGCCAACCTTCAAGATTGGAATCTCACGACAGTCTTGCCCTGAGTCAATCTGTTCATTTTGTGATCAAAATCAACTGTTTAAAACTTGGGTGGTTCTTCGACACTTCTTCGGCACTTCAGAAGTGCCGAAGCGCTCGGCACTTCTTCGGCACTTCTTCCCTTCTTAAGTAAATGGCTCGGCACTTCTTCGGCACTTCCAAATTTTCGGCACTTCTCCTTCGGCACTTCTGAAGTGCCGAAGAAGTGTCGAAGAATCACACAAGCGTGGGTATTAATCGATTCTTCGAATTTTAGTTGTTCTTTCAAAGTTCTTTCCAGTTTAGGCCTACCCTGGACGAGTTGGTGGAGTCTTCCGGCATCATGTCAAAGAAGGTGTCGCTCAACGTCTATGACCATTGCGAGCAACATGGCCAGCTTTGCCCCCGGCTATCTTGCCCTATGACTCAGACTGTCTCTGATTCACGTGGCAAAACCATCAAGATCAAAGCAGCAGGAAGCGCATGTGTAGACATTTGGCAGCACACGGCCGTCACGGTACACCTTCACACACAATTCCAATGTGAGTTTGCAGAAGGCGCTAGCAAGCTTATAGCTCATAGTAAATAGCAAATAGTTGTTGTCAACGACCACGACCCAAATCATTCTGAGTCCAAGGATTATTCTTCCTTTGGACAGCTGCAGAAGTTGGGTGGCCCCACTGTGAAGTACCTTTTGGTGCTGTGCAAGATGGTCACGCAAGAAGAAGTGGACATTTTCATTCATGAGAATGTCAGAGCTTTTCCACAAGAAGTACTAGAGAAATTGCTAGGCAGTTTTTTGACAGCATTCAGTTTTGAGTCTTGGGACGTGCTGTGTTTTGTAACCCGTTCTTGACCGTTGTGTGGCGCACTGAATATGTTTGACAAGTTCAGGCAAGTATGACATCTGCAATGCCGAAATTTGCCCGAAAGCACATTGTGGAATACCAGTCGCTAGGAGGAGAGTCTACACAGTTTGCACCCGCAAGGAAAGTTTGAGGCGACCTTAAAGTCTAAAAAACACATATTTGTCAGCTGGTTTCCTGTTTAGTGCAATTCGATGGCTTGTGGAAGTGGCAGGCAAAGCAAGGACCAACAGTTGAGTGACCTGATCTCCGAGTTTGCAGATGAGTGCACAACAGATTTGACGGAGTTCTTTATTGCTGAGATCCCAAAGATTCCGAAGAACAAGCTGCCAAAAACGAAAGCCGAATGTCAGAGCCTCATTCAGCTTCTACCCAACTCCTTTGCATTGAGATTCCTAGGGTCGTAGAGCGCCGTCCTTGTGCTGCTTTTGCAATTTGTTCTTCCAAAGTGCTGAGAGTGATTGGTACAGCATTTCTTTTAAACTAGTAGATCCATGTCAGTCTGCCAAGATCTGGCAAACTATGAGATGGTGCACCCGAACCGCAGCATCTACGACCTTAACCAGAATCCGATGAAACGCGCACGCACCTCTGGCAAAGATGACGCGCTTCTTTGCTTGACGACCGGCTGTAGTTCTCTCTGGATCAAATCTCTCCGGCGTTTTCTTTGCCGGATTCTTATCTCAAATGTCAATCAATTCAATTCAGTACAGAATCAAACTCAAACTCAAATTTGTGCCTGGTTGTGCTGGCGCCTTGCGGTTAGGTGGACAAGAACTTCTTTTTGCCCATGGTCTGCCGGTGGAAAAGGCATTAGCTCGCGCATTTGGTGTACCCGTCATGAACACCGAGTCATTGAGCCTATGCCTGAGAGTGCAACGCGCTAAGTGCTAAGTCTACTTCTAGGTTCGAAATTGGGTTCAAAGACCCTGACTAGAATTGTCAGTCCTTCTGAGTTTAGCCCAGGCAATACTGCGCTGTGCAAACTGGCTGGAAACAGTATGCACTCGGCTGCTGTGTGTATCCCAGTATTTCATTTCCCCAATTAACCAAGTTCAAGCAGCCACTTCAACTTGACCTAGGTTGGACGAGCTCTCATCTTCGCCCTGTTTTGCACCAAGCTGGGTTGATCTGATCTCATCCGATCTTGCGGCAGTTTAGTTTCGTTTGTAAAAAACGGCTGAACTACTGGAAATAACAGAACAGAATGCAGCTTTGGACAGGCGATTGCAAAAACAGTTGCGCAGTGCGCAGCAAACGTGATCTGTTTGCGTGTGGCCCTGGGTCCTGAGTCCTGAGCACGTGTGCTAACTTCAGATTCAGACTCTGAATTACGGTTTGTTGTGCGAGATTCTCAAACTTACGTGTCTTTTCGGAAACTGTTCGGCGGTAATTGATTCAGAAATTCAGACACTGAGACGGACACAAAGCTGGTCTCAAATGTTGAAGCCATTTCTGCCCACTAGTCACTGTTTAGTCAGTCACTAGTGTTGAATTCTTCTGTTTGCAGATTTGAGGCCATGTCAGCCTTGCCTTCGCCTAGCGGCCTGCAACTAGTGCCAATTCCTGCGACCCCGCGATCGCAACCTGAGACTGAGCGTGGGTCTACTACCAGGTCTGGCAAGAAGCCAAAGCAAGCGTTCACGCCTTTGCATGCTATCTTGACTCCAAAAAGACATGTTGGGTCTTCTCAGTCTCAGAGTGGAAGCGCCAAGGCCAAGGCCAAGATGTGTACCGATGTTGTCCCTTTTGAGGGGCCACCAAAGTCATCAAAGCCAACACCGACACCATCCCGGGCTTCGGATCCAGTGGCTCCAACGCCCTCTCAGAAAGCAGACTGGATTTGGTCTCCCTCGTCGGTCAAGGGTAAGGGTCAGGCTCAGCACACAGCTAAGCCGTCAGAGTCCAAGGGCAAGTCAGCAAGGGCCAAGCTGGCGAATCGGATGTCTCCAAAACAAAAGGCCAATGCTAAGGCTGCGAGCCCAATTGTATACACAACTTGCCGCACTTGTGATGAGGACGTAGACATCAGAAAAACAACTCAAGCTGGTGGGGGGAGCGCAGCGCGCATTTGTCATGATCGCCGTTCTGCAGAGAAGGCTTTGAGAACGAATTTTGGTAAACAAAACAAGGCACATGAGTGGAAAAACATGGACCTAAGAAAGCGGAAAGTGCTCATCAAGGCCAACAAGTCCTCTGGTAGTGGCCGCGGAGTTGCTCGAAAGCTTCAAGCAGTGGAGACCGTTTCAGTTCGCGCCTTCCTCAGTGCTAAGTGTTAATTTTCAGCGTGATGCGCCTTCATTCTGACAAATTCCCGTGTGGCAAACGGCAAATGGCAAACGGCAAACAGCGGAATGTTATGCTGCACATTGCTGTGTAACACTGTGCACTCACTGTATTCATGGGTATGCGGCATGCGTGTTATTGTTCAGGTGATTCCTTGGGGATGCACAGCAGGTCTCCATTTTTGACCGAGCGTGAGTTGCCTGGCCTGAATGTTTGGACAAGCCTGGCATTCGATACTCTTACTCGAGTCATGAAATTTTATATCTAAGAGTCTAAGAGTAATTAGCAGTTAGCAGTTAGCAATGGTAATGGCAATGGACTTGATATACCAAATAGATTTTCCAACCTGGAGTATGTGTGGGCCATTGGTAATGGAAATGTGACAGCTGACAACTTGAACTTGAAATCGGAAGTAGGAAGGAGCCGGGGACTTTGGCAGTTGCAAGTTGCAAGCGTTGGAGGTTCAAAAAGAGGCTTTTGGACAAGTATGGCTGGGATGAGGAGACTTGTGCAGCAAAGTGGACTGAGGCACTCAACAACCCTCAAACCATTAGGTCTCGTGACCAGATGGGGGCGGTGGTCATCAGTTTTCTGCAAGAGGTTGAGGTTGGATCTGGACGTCAGATCATGTCTGACAAGGCAAGGCTTCACTTTAACATTTCAAGTTTTGCAATTGGAACTTGTTTCTCTTACACGAAATGTTGAACACGTGTTGTATAGTACCTTGTATCTTTCAGGGTCGGTGTTGTGGTGCAGTGGTGCTGAGCTGCAATAATCTCAGATGTTGTATCCTCACAGAGTGGTATCGGTAGTATGGGCAGGCTGTGACGAAAACTCAAGACGCACCAGAAGACATGGGCCCAGAAGATTTGCACAACAGTGCGACTCTTGGCTCTCATTAACTTTTCTCCACTGTTCTACAATTTCAGTTCTACATTCCGTTCTATTTCTGTTAATCATTTTCCCGTTTACAGTTTCCACATTGCGGCCACTCTAAACTCTAAATGCAAATCAGCGCTGCGCTACTAGTACGGTATTGCACTAACGTGTGACAAAGAACTGGTGTTCGAGGCCTGCTGGAAACGGGCACACTTCACCAAGATTCTGGCGTGTTCAACATGGCCCGCAATGACCTAAGTCTTGATTCATGCAAGTTGTAAAGTTGTAACTTGTAAGTGAGGTGAAAGTGAAGGACAGAAACATAAACCGGGGGCGGGGTGTAGCACTTTAGCATACTCTTTCCACCATGCAAGCGACAGTCCACAGTGCGGCGTTGTGTTCTGTTCTTCACTCTCGATCTTGGCCTATGTCTTGCAAAGCCTTGCAATGCCTTGCTAGCTAAAAAACAGTTTTTGTGAGTCGCACGGTTCGATTTCTTCTGGATTGCAGCAGATCAGGCCTCAACAACTTCCAGTCCATGCCTGTGCTTCCTGGGCATTCTGCTCCGTTGGCCATCTCCGCTAAAGCAGCCAGCAGAAAGAGCAGGACTAAGGCCAAGGGGAATCCTGAACAACCCCAACCGGACCCGGTGCAAGGGGGCAAACGCCGCAAAGTGGACGAGGAACTCGCTCAGCTCAACTTGAAGAGACAGCTCATGATGACAATGCGAAGTGCAGTGGACAAGGTGGAAGAGTGGCGTGTACATGTCCTGGAGCAGTTGGAGTGTAGCGCTGCTGACGAATTCAAAGCTGACCTTCAAGACCTACGAGCTCTACTGTATCAGCGACTGCTCTCTTTGCAAAAGTTTGTCCCAGACAAGTTTCGAAATGCTGCAGACGGTGGGGGTGAGGGCGCTTCACAGATTCAACATCGTTGGAGCAGTGCAACAAAAGAATTTTCAGGGCTGGAGCCAGCCCCATGTACACCAACGACCAGCAAACTTCTGGAGTCTGTGAGTCAGAGGTATGACTCGGGTGACACGGCTGCCCAACTTGAGAAGGATATAGTGAAGAAGTTTGCCGACAAGTTCAAGAATGCTGTGAGCAGCGTGGCAACCGCATCAACCAGCTTGACCACGGCTATTGAGGAGATTCAAGACTTTCACGAGAAACAAAAGGGTCATGGTGCGGCGCCGGTTGATGACGATGAGGCTGAGGCGGAGGAGAGTGAGGCCGGCGAGGCTGAGGGGGAGGAGGCAGCGGCAGAGGTGGAGGAGGAAGAAAAAGACAAAGTTGAAGACGACGAAGATGACGGTGAAGGCAAAGGCAGCAGCGATGAGCTCGCCTTAGAAGACCAGGACCAGGCGGAACATGGGCCTGAGTCTGAGGCTGAGGAGTTTCAGTCTGATGCCGGCAATGGCAATGGCAATGACTCTGACGGTCCCGGTCCCGGTGTCGCTGACGGTGAGGTTGAGAACAGATTGAAGTCGGAGTCGAAGTCACAATCAGAGAACAAATTGTACAGTTCCATGACAGAATCCTTTGCTAGTGGGCAGTCTGAGGGTGGATGTATTCTTCAGGAATACCCCAAGTTCACTAACAAGACTGAGATGACAGCTTTCTCAAGTGGGTGGGAGTCGGAAGAGGAGGTAACGCTGAAGACCCAGGACCTTGAGAATGACAAATTCTTGAAAGAGCTTCTTAAAGAGTCAGCGCCATTCAAGAAGGAGAAGCGAACCAAAACATGGCCAGACTTCACGAAGGCTAGGGGGGAAAAGTAAAACGGGAAAATGAAACAGTGAACTTTAGACTCTGGACTCTAGACTTATTTGCCTCAACACTTTAAACTCAAAAGTCTGAAGTTTGAAGTTGCGACTCGCGACATTGCGAAAATGAGAGTTATATTATAAGTTATAAGGCATAATTGTATAAATATATAATTTATGTGATTAGATGACTTAAGGCTCCAAGACTAAGACTAAGACAGAACTCAACTCGACTTAAATCTTAGACCGTATCAGATCTCAGACTCAGACTGCACTGCACAGCAGGTAATTTGCTGGGACGAGGCTCGGCACCCTTACTATTCCCTCGAAGAGACCTACTTTTGCACTGACTTTCTCCGCCTGAACGCAGGTTCAGAGTATGAATTAGAGAAGTGTCTTGACCTGCTAAGGTAACTTTCCGATTTTATGTCGTTCGTCCGTTCGTTTGAGTTTGATTTGTCGAACACTTCAAAGAAAGCAGCAATTGGGACTGACAATTCACAATATTTGTTTCAATATGTTTCAATTTCAGTTATATATGCTATGAAGTTGATGTATAAAGTATAAAGTATGAAATATGAATTGCAATTTGCTGCCAATGGCCCAAGGCACTTTGCTCTGCGGGCAGCCTACTGCAAGCCCGGATGGGAGTCTTTTGGCATCTCTGATCTGATGACTGGCACAGTTCAAATCCAGAAGTCCGGGACGAAGTATGTTTGTGGGCTTCCCTTCAAACATGCGTGGGACTCACGCGGAGCTGGCAAACACTCATAGCAAAATTTACAGAAGACCATGACCAGGCTGACAGTGGAAGACTTGACAGAGATGGGCGGCTACTTTTGCGTGCTGGAGCCAGACACCTTCCTCGTCTCTCCTCCCGGTATGATTCTTTGGGAGCTTGCGGTTGGCGACGCTGTAAGCCTTACCATTTCGTATGAGTTCTTGGCACAGCGCCATTGCCAGGAGAGGTTTTCCTACAACATGCTGACCGTGGTGAACAACGCAGCATCTCTGTGCACAGAACCGCATCACATGAATCTCGAGAAGAAGCTGAGGGTCTCTCGGACTTACTCTTGGTTTTGGAAATGTACAGTACACTGAGACTGAGACTGAAACTAGTGACTCACTTAAGGCAATGGTAGTTGCAGTGGCAGTTGCACTCACTCATGGTGCCCTGTGCAGTGCACTCCGCACTCGCACGTGCAATGTATTGAAAGCAGTAGAGTAGTGAACTGAACTAACACTGTGAAAACTTATGAAAAGGCACTGAACTTAACGCTCGACGCTCAGGTGGCCAAAGGGATGTGGAGCAATTTGTTCATGATGATCTTTGGTGTTGACCGCACCCGAGTCAAGAAGGAGAGGGAACAAGACGACGAAGACGAAGACAACTCAAGGTTGGAAGATTTCATTGCGAAGGCTACTGCACCAACACACGCTATTCTCAAGCGCCGTGAGAGGAAGTCAAGGGTAGCTGGGAAATATTAGTTACGTTATATGTATATGGTATGTAATGTCTGTTATGTTACATCACTTTAACTTTAGATCTTGGGTCCTGAATGTCAATGTCTGTAAGTCTGTGAGTCTGTAATCTGTAAAGTAGTTAGTTTGTTCATTGAAGTTTTTTGGCCCCCGGGTAAATCTAAGGTGACTGTCACTGTCACTGCTGGTGTCGTGCATCAATTTCATTTCTCCCACACTCTAAGGCAATGGCACTGGCGGAAAGGCCAACGGCGGCCATTAAACCCAAAGAAGAGACTATCGAGGAGGCCATTGCACAATTTGCTGCTTCAGAGACTGTGGAGGAGGAGTCTTTGGAGTCGGAGATGGTTCAGCTTGCCCCGGCAGTCCCAGCACCAGCACCCACCCTCCCACCGAGCCAGGTTGAGACGGTTGAGAATAACCTAGCAGAGGCGCCAGCAGCAGTGCCGCCGGCATCCATTCTTGGCACACCACCAACCCTGCCTCTGCCCTTGGAAGCACCGAAGCCAGCACCAGAGCAAGAGCACCAGGAGGAGCACGCAGTGGCAAAGCATGACAATGAGAATTTGGATGAGGAGCAGACGCAGAATGACAAGGATTTGACTTTGGAGGAGGCGGCGGCGGAGGCGAAGGAGGATGACGCTGCTGGCCGTCTCCAGCGATCCATCCCAGCCCCAGTCCCCACGCCGCCTGCAGTGCCTGCAGAAACTGCCAAAGCAAAGGCAAAGCCGTTGGCAACTCCGAAAGCCAAGGGCAGCGGCAAGGCGAAGGCAACTCCGAAAACCAAGGGCAAGGCGAAGGCTACTCCGAAATCGAAAGCCAAAGCCAAGGCCAAAGCTTCGCCAAAGCCGAAAAAGACTCCAAAGGCCGCCGCCAAGAAAAAGAGCACTAAATCTCCCAAGTGCAACAAGGCTGTGGCAGCGGCCGCGGCCAAGGCAGCGGCAGCCGCGGCCAGAGCCAAGGCCAAAGCCAAGTCGGCGGCAGCCAAGGCCAAGTCTTCGCAGACCAAGGCTGCTGAGTCAGGAATTCAGAAGCTAAAGAATGCCTTCAAGCAAGGCCAGGCCAAGAAACATCTTTTATTTTGACTCAACTCAACTTCAAAATTCAAAATATTTCATCAACTTCACTCACAACGACAAGTGACAACTGACGACGACAACAATGCAACAACAACAAACTACACTACATACTCATACTACGTACTACACACTACAAACTACAGTAACAGTGGACGGTGGACAGTGGACGGTAAGTAGTAAGTAGACATGTGGTCCGAGAGTAGTAGTAGGCAAAACAAATTCCAATGTGTTCCTTTTAAACTTCACTCCACTCCACTGGGCAAGAAACAGAGATGTCGGTCCAGTATGGTTGACTGTTCAGATTGTAATTGTTATGTCATGAGATGTTCAATGTGTTCAGTGTCCACTGCCCACAATTTGAGAATTCCAGAACACACTGGAAAACACAGAATCACCGGCAGGCCAGATTTAGCGGATCTGATTCACTTCTACAGCAAGCTCCATGAATGTATGTCCATGACCGGACGAGGCCTTGGGTTAAAGCAAGCAGCGGCTTTAAAACGTAGGTTCAAAGGTGAATTCAAAAGTATATTCTCAATTTTACGATGGCTATCACTATCACTTGCCACTCGCTAAATCACCGACTAGGTTTGGTCAGGAGTCCGTGTGGGTTTCCTGGGCTGTGGCCACGCAGGCTCCTATTCTGGTTGGCAATTGGCAATGTCTGAATCATTTGTGGAGATTCGTTGGCGCTGCCAGTGACAGACGCAGAGTAGCCAGGTAGTAGCCATGTTCAAGTCATGTCCTGCATTGGCTTTGACTAGTGCCTCCGCAAGCGGTAGCTGGCAAGTATACTTGTTTTACATGGTTCAATGCTGTTTAACTGTTTGTTTCGAGTTTGTATAAACCGTATGTCAAGATGCTTTCATTGCAGTTTGAAGTCTGAAGCGGGGACGCTAACTTTTGAACACTAGATTCATACCGACACCAACCACCAACTGAGAGGAAAACGCAGCGTGTACACTGCATTGCTTTGGCCACATGCCATCCGTCATTGTCATTCGCTGTCGCTTTTTGTCAACTTGTTGTTAATTGAGAATTGGGATTGGTAAATGAAAAGTCCGTCGTTTTGAGGCCGAAACCTTGCGTATCCTCTATACCAAGATTTCCCCGTAATCCACCCCCCCACTTGGGAATTAGTAAATTTCAGAACTGTTTTTGTTGCGCAGCCTCCTGTCAGCATACATTTGTTGAATAGAAACAAAGAACATTCAAAGAAGAGGACATTCAAAACAAAGCAACCAGTCCAACCGCGTGCAAAGGACAAAGAAGAGACTGCTCAGTGGTGCAGTGGACCATCCACTGTGAAGAGCATTTTGGAGAGTTGTTTGTCTAGGATGACAAGCCTGAAAGGGCAATGCCTGATTGTGCACCACAAGACGCTTTATGATGGAAACCTGGAGCAGGCGTTTTGACAAGTTCAGTTCTTTTTGGTGTGGTTTTGTTTCACTGCATTGTTTGTTTTCTGAGAAAAGTTCTTGGCCATGCTGGGAATTGCTTCGATCAAAGGTCCTCTACGAGATGATGGGCGACCTCGACCGGCCACCGCTGCGGGTCCCGCTCGACCAGGCCTTCCGCCACGCCTCGGCCGAAGCGGCCGCGGCGTCGCTGGTCGCCCTGCGCGAGCGGAAGCTCTCCGGCCTGGGCCAGCACATCGACGTCAGCGCC
>JAOBYK011031979.1:0-23891 GCA_025434845.1 Phenganax subtilis | reverse complement strand
ACATATATTTCTAGCCAATCAGCTTGGTAGATTTATTTTCCGCTCGGAAACTTCCGCCTAGTGGAAAACAGGCTTAACGCGTGAGATTCCTCGTGGGGTCGTCGAGAATTCTTTCCCAGTGTTTGGGTACTGATTTGATCAGGTATTGCAAAGTAAATGAACACAAAAAAGAAAACTGTCCATGATTTGGCAATCTTTCGGCATTATTTAGCCTCAACAGATGAGCGCGGAGACATTGAATATTTTTGCCGTTTGGGGTGCTCAAGCATTACTTGATAAACTCTGTTTCAACTTTTGCCCATATAATAGGAGGAAAATTACACTGTGGCTTAAACATATGACTATTATTTTCGCTTGGTAAAAATAATATTTTACCACTCGAAAATAGCATTTGTATATACAGCCCACCGTGTTACATTCTCCACATATTAGAATTTTTTATTCAACTATTCAAACATCATACAAACATCTACAATTCTTGAATTTGATACAGTTGCTTTGAATCAATGTAGATACAATTTTGTATGAGAAAATAGATCGCATATAATATGTACAATCCCTGACCTGGACAGGGATGCTTCAAATCAATGACGATGAAGTTTTTGTATAAGAAAATATATGACAACGAATATGAAAATGACAAAGGAGCTTTTGATCTACCGCCTCGTCAGTGAACGAGAATACCTTTTAACAGTCTCTTGCATGTCATCAATTCGTTCTTGAGGTGACTTGGTCATGCTTTGAAGAGTCTCACAGATAGAAGGCGCATCAATGGAAGTCTTACTCCATGTTCGCTCTAAGGGATTTCTCAGAATAGTCACGGCTTGCCTGAGATCGTAGCCATACACAGGTTGAGTCGTGCATCTTCGTTCATTCACGGCCGCTAAGAAACGTAGCTTGCACTGACGTGCATTGTAACGCTTCTCTTCAAGACGAGGCTGCAATCAAACACACATTACCGGTGACTTATAGCACGTTTCACTAAGCAGTCTTGAACGACAGCAGATGGTGTTCAACTGCAGCAATGAAGAGAAATGATCAATTTGTAGAACACACACACACAGCAGTGAAATTTAAAAAAATTTTTAAAACATGTTTTTATGACCTGAAACTGACTTTTTTGTGCAAATGTATCGATTTGTAATGTCTGGAACAATTTTGGGACGGTTTCAAGACAGAATTGGTATTTTGAAAAATTTCGTGAAAAATCGAGGGAAAGAAATTTTCAAATTTCTAAGTAATACGTAGTCCAGCAAGTTTTCGTAGTGAATCAGCTTACAACAACCCTTATTTGGTATTAATAGAAAGTCAATCATGCACAGATACTGAAATTATAAAATTTGTGAGGCAACAAAAGATCCTAAAAATTTGAATAAAGACTTGTACAGGGACTTCAATGGTTAAACACTACAAAACCATTGAACTAAAATACATGGAACGCTACCTCTAATAGTAATGTCTAATAATCAATTGAAGCCAAATTTGACACCCACGCACGCGAGTTTTGACACCCAGACACGCGTGTTTACGGTTCGCGATTCTCTCGCGGGAACATGGACATCACTTCTAATCGTACGTTTTTGCCGTAAAAGAAGCTATTTTTTTGGGCAGTTTGTTCATAAAATTAGAAAAAAACTTCATCTGTTTTCTTCTTTGTATGTTTTTTCTTAATTCCTGCTAAAAGAATGCTTAGTAGCTACAAAAAACTTGTTTTTTTTTGGCAAAGTTTGATTCGTTTTCCGAGCATGTTTATTTTGTTTTGTTTTTTTAACGGGTCATCCGTCGCGTGGAAAGACTAGGGTCGACCTCGGAACTTTGGCTTCAATTTTTGCCTCCAGGTAGCGTTCCATGTATTTTTAGTTCAATGCTACAAACATACCAAGTATAAACTATAACTTACCAAAGCGAAACGCGTAGAACTCAATTCTTTATTAACACTTCCTTCAATTGGCTTCTCCTCCAATATCTTTTTCTGATCAACACCACCGACCGTATTCACTCCAACATGACCGTTCATACGACCATATCCTTTCACCTCACCATTATGCAAAAGTCTTGAAGAAGTAACTTTTAATGAAGTCCTGCTGTTATACGGTAAAGTATCTGGGAGTTTAATATCTCCAAGGGTAATTTCCCCCGGAGGGGTGGCATTCCGTATTTCACCAAACATTGATGAGCCAACAGTGGTGTATGTATGAGGAATACTTTCAGTTGTGTTCAACGCGTTATAGTAATCTTGCTCACACGGAGGGGTATACCTCTGTCCACCATACCCAGGGCAAAGTGCATCTGCGTATGGGTAGGCGGGGGTAACCCCAGGGGTATCTGAAGGTTTTCGAAAATTGATTGGTACAGTTGGTTTCGCATGGTTTAAAACATGTCCATTGGCTTCAGGCTTCACTGGAATAATGAACGATGGCTCCGGTGTAGCATAACTATCTACTTCAATTATCAACGGCCGAGGAGTTTGTAGCTGTCTAACACGATGGCTTGCAAAAGCACTCAATTTATACTCTAGTTGTGTCAAGATTAAGTTCATAGTGAGTAGATTGACAGCGTTTGTAGGGTTATGATCCAAAGCAGTGAGCACGAGGGAAGCCGTAGTGTAGACGAGACCTGTCATTTTGAGCGATGTTATCGTGGGACGAGGTTCAAATAAATCAGGATGATTGCAAACCTAGCAATAAATATATATTCTAAAATACGTTTATCCGAGTAATAGCCACATCATATCCAGCAAAAAAAAATCCCCAGCAACAACCAGTGAACAATTTGGCTATTGAACACCTCTGGTGTTCGGAAACCGGAGGTGATTCGTACTTGAACTTACTATTACTGCTTATGGCGCATTATGAGCCTATAACTCGCTCAGAGCTTTCTAATTCGTCAAACAAATGTCAGAAACACGGACCGAAAGCAGCTCATCATAGCGAAATAAAATACAGTCGAACCCCTATTTAGCAGACACCTTGGAAACCTCGCTGAGGTGCCCGTTTAAAAGAGGTTATGATAATAGTATTTTATTAATGGAAGAAGCGGTTGGGTCCTGACATTGATGTGTCCGTTTAAAAGAGCTCTCCGCCAATAGAGGTTTGACTGCATACAAAAACGTATTTATAACTGCATTATCATTTTGGCAAATCCTCTCTAAAAAATTGTTCAGGCAAATACAAGACATAACCCCACTGTCACCAAATGATATACTGATACAAATACGAAAACATTACTATACCTTTCTTAATTGCATTAAAATGTTGATAACACTCAATAGATGTCCACTTTCAAGCGTCTCCTTAGTTCTGTTGGTGAAAACAACAAAATATCGACATTTGTGTTGAACTATGAGCAAAACCAACTTACAGGTAGCAATACCGATGTACAGGATAATTACAGCTACCTCGTCTAAATTTTGATCCACACAAGACGAACATATCCAAGTTTAGTCGATAGCTGGAATCATCCATTTAAACTCAACTATGTCGGATAAAGTAGCTCTACCTGGTTTGTGACATGAAATCGTCGTACAAGACTCGTTGACGTTTCGACAAACGACATCGGATCACATGCTCATATTTCTGAGGCATTTGTTTCTCGACTTCGGATTTCAAACGTCGTAACAAAAAAGGTCTAAGCACCTAGAATTGCAATCAAAACATACAAACTTAAGCCATTCCTTTCATTGACCATTTGCTGAACTAATGTATAAGTAAACAATAATATCTGAAAACGTCTCTTGTTGATTTAATGCAACATGAAATCCCTCTTTATACAAATCACTCTTTCTAACTCCAGACGAATTTAATTCTTAACAAGATAACAAAATGTTGCCCTTGACAGGATCCACCAGAATTATAGTAAGTTATTCTAATGGGTTTTAAAGAGCAGTTTATTGTCTGGCTACTTGCTATGACTTGATGAAACAATCACCAAACCGCCTCTCAGACAGAATAGCCAATTTATGATATAGTACCAAATCATATTTATCGAAGATCTCCGCAACTACACCCATGCCTGTAGAAAAGGCCCCTAGGCATGCTGGGCCAAGTCAATATTTTTTGGGATCAAGTGAAAAGCCTTCTTCGACTTGCATTGCGAGCAATGATATACATAAGAAATTAAGAATGAAGAACGCGACGCTATACAAAACTTACGCTGCAAGCTCCAAGCTGAAATTTATATTTGCAAAGACGACAACGTTTCTTTTCTACAAGCATGATTACACACGAACATAAAAAAAACAAGCATTACATCGAGCGCTTACTTTATGCAATCTTTTCACAAGATTCTCGTTGTACTCGCTGCTTCCCTCAATCATTCCAGACAGCGGATTAGAAAACCAGTCTTTGAAGTCTTTATGAGACTCGAAGAGATGAGGCATTAGAAAATGCATGAGAGACCACAGCTCCATGAGGTTATTCTGAAGTGGTGTGCCAGTCAGTAGAAGACGATGTTCGGTATTGAAGTTCAGTAAATATTGCCAACGTTGAGATTTGAAATTCTTGATGTTTTGAGCCTTTATGAGAAGAGGGAAAATATAAAATACGTTAAATCGCTTACTTAATACCAAGAAGCATTGAACAAGCTCCCCTTGAGAAGTTTGTTTACTCGACTGGACAACAAAATTTGATGAGGTTTCCTTGACAAGTTTGTTGACGAGTTCACTTGTTTGTGTGTACCACGAACGAGTTTTCCTAGACAAGTTTCTTGTCGAAGTCACTTGTTCGTGTGTGAGAAGAGTAAGTTTTCCCCCAAAAAAGTCTAGAAAAGTCTACGAATGAGGTTGAATGTCGCTCCTGACAGGATTCACCCAGGCAAAGTCTTGGATGAGTTTTAAAGAAGCGTTCATTACTCTTGGCTAAATGACATGGCTATGCAACATAATACAGTCACACAGCTTTGGTAATATCTAGCCGACATATCCATTGGCAACCTTTGTTAATATTACGCAATTTTAAGGATGTTTGAAACATAAAATTGTGAAAGATAGAAATATATTTGTTTCTGTAAAAGAAACACAAATAGAAACATATATTTAAAATATTAATTTTCAACATATTTTAAACATGTGAATCAGTTTCATTCACAGAAACATATTTAAAAACATAGCTTAGACTTTTATTTTAAACGTATTTTAAACATTTTAACAGTTCCACAGAATCATACGAAGACACATATTTTAAACATCTTTGAAATATATCAAGTTGTAAATATATGCTTGTATAGTGAGTGCTTAGATGAACCTTCTTTTTAAAAGCAGGCCTATGCTGAAAGGTCACCGTTATTAAATAAGATAAAGTACATAAATGGATAAATAAACAAATATACAGACCGGCTAAATGGTGTAAGAACCTATAGACCCACCTCGTCTAAAATTAAGTATTTCCATCTTTTCCTTCGAAATGATTGGTGATCTTGCACGACGAGTTTGTAAGATGTGATACAAACATGAAACGCATTCGGCTTTGTCCAACCCTGTTAACAAAACAAATGTTTCAGTTTGCGATCACATTTGCTTGCAATTTTACCAAAGTGTTTTCACTAACTGAACTTATGAGATACATACAGACAGACAGACAAACAACAAGATAGATGGTTTATTATTATAAAACATAGCAGTCACAGGCTGAACTCCACTATAATAAAAGAGACAGAGCTTGTCGACTTAACCAGAAGCGTTTGCCATTCTAAATCATTTAATGTGACAGTTAACAAATTTTGCCAATGCGTCATCAAACTACAAATGATTAGCTGTCTAGTTGAAAAGGTCGCTGACTTCAAAGCAATACGGTTCCTGGTACTTTCAGCACATATAAAAATTATATACAAAATTGACATGCTACAATCTTTTTCACTACACGAACAATAACGATAGATATTACTATATTGTTACAAATACCGCAAAATCTCTTTATTAGTACTTAGACTGCCTGGTTAAGAGAGTATCAATAGTTAAAATTATTCAACCTACCGTTCTCTTAATCTTTCTTTCCTTTTGGCTACCATAGTAGGTCAAAATCTTAAAACCAGGACACCATTTCTTGAATTCCATTTCCCAGTTCAACATGACACTTGTAGGTACCACAATTAAATGCGGCCCCCAACTCCCCTTCTCACAGGCCAGATGAGCCAAAACTGCTATGGTCATAATAGTCTTACCAAGACCCATCTCGTCTGCTAGAATTCCATTCAGACACTTTTCATACATGGTGTTCAACCAATCAAGACCAATGTACTGGTACTCACGAAGCTTACCACCACGCAGTAAAAATGGTATTGGTGTTTTCACCTAAAATATGAAAACTGAATTTGAAAATACTCTTTACAAAGTTTTATGAAGATTTTAAGGAATAGCAAGACTTCAAAAAAATCCTGAATAAAAAAGTGGAAACACAAGAGGAAGATTCTACTTTTTAAAAGTGGAAACACACAAAATTTATAAGAAATTGATCAAAATTATATTTTTGAAAAGTGGAAACACCAAAGTGCAAAACTATAGCCAGTATAATTTATGGCACACCTCCCGACAAGTCATATATGCCTTACCTGTGTAGTTTCCAGTGTGTAGCCAGTTGGCTGTAGACTTTCAGCTGTTGCAGCTGCATCATTCAATTCTTGATTAGGACTTTCAGACTATAAGAAAAAATTAGCATAACATTAATAGCCATCATTGGTATAGCCTGTGAGCAGGCTATAAGACGATTATGACTGTCCTCACATGTGTTGCAACTTTAGGTGTTTCTTGCACTGTATCACTTTGCAGTAAGAACTCCATCCCTTCATCGCCCTCATCACTAGAATCTAGAAATCATATCAAAACACTTTCATTTGACTTCCACAATCCACAACATTATACCAAAACACAATCTGACACACAGATAACAATGGTTTGATGATGTTACAAGTCATTATACTTATGCTTTGACTATCATCGTGTTTAAATAAAATCATTATTATCATTATTATTATTATTACTATTACTATTACTATTACTATTACTATTACTATTACTATTACTATTACTATTACTATTATTATTATTATTATTATTATTATTATTATTATTATTATTATTATTATTATTATTATTATTATTACTATTATTACTATTATTATTATTATTATTATTATCATCACTCAAACCTTCATCAGAGCTGCCATCATATTCATCTTCCCTGAACACTTCATCTGCATCACATTCTTCGCTGACTTGGTATGCTTTCAAAAGCTCTTCAATTGGTAGTTCACCTTTAAAAGGAAAATTACAAAGTATGGATAACTGAGAGCATTGAAAAGAGGAAACTTATTTCTCATATGCATGCTGCTATTCACTCAGAGTTTTCAACTTATAACACAAAATGTCAAAAACACAAACAGAAAGCAACTAATCATAGCAAAAGTCAAGCTGAAAGTACTCATCTTGCATGTGAACAGTCTACAATTTCAACTGTAAATAACAATACTGATAAAACTATAAACATTCCTACCTTCAGTTTCTAGTTGTGATATTTCAGCAGCATAGTCTTCTTTTTCTTCAAACTTTTCCTCTTCATCTAAAGTTCCTTCATCATCTACATCAACCATCTCGTCTTGCAACACAAACTCATCATCATCATCTCTATACACAATCGTTATGTCATGACCTCTTATTGAAAATGCATTAAAGAGGAAGCTAGTGAGAAGGACTTTAAAAGTTTTAAGACACAGTATGATCCAAATTGTTGGAGAGCTTAAGCTTGGCGTTCAAAGGCAAACGTCAGACGAAAAAAAATTTACCAATATAAAAACAGTAAGGCAAAGATAATTAGTTGTGTTAGCACAGGATGTTAAAGTAAAACTGTTTGACATAAAATGGAAAGTCCAAAAAGATGAGGCGAAAAAAGTCTGCCAAGAAGAAACGGCTCAGCCGTTTGCCATAGCTTTTGAACATGAAGCATAATCTCCCTTTTAACTCAGAGTTCCCCAGCATATTCATTCTACCATATTCAGTCCAATGCCAGAAGATACTTTTTGTCAAGAAGGAGACTCTTGCCTCTTTATGATCAAGACTAAGGACATCTATTCTGTGTTTTACTCAGTTCAAAGCTGAAGATTTGACTTTACATGGAAGAAGGCTTGCAAACACTCAACACATACTTTGATGTATTGGTAACAATTTTCTCATCATTTTCTTCTCCAGCCAGTGAAGTTGTAGGCAGTTTGTCTTCATCATCTTTGCTCTCTTCCATCCTAGATGAACAGTGCAAATTAACAAATTGAAATAAGTTTCTATGTGAGAAAGTTTTGGAACAAAATCAAGAAAAAGTTGTGTATTCTTGTTGCATCAAAAAAAGATTTGCTTAGAAAATATGGAGCTTAGAGTCACGCCAATCGAAGCGTTCCCAAAATTTCTGACCAGTTCATTTCCTAACTTGAAGGAGTTCCTCTGAATGATTCCTGAATATTTTGAAAATTTCCTTAAAAAGTTCGTAACTTCCTGTTTCATTGACCAATCAAATTTTATATTTTCCTTTGGCGCAATTTGATTGGCCAATGAAACAGGACGTAGAGAACTTTTAAAGGAATTTTCAAGATACTTGCGAATCATTGGCAGGAATTCCTTCAAGTTAGACGATGAACTGGTCAACATTTTTGTGCATGCTCCTCTTGGCACAACTGTAAAGTGCAAAATCGCACTTGTCTTTATCTGCAAACATTTCCAGCGGTAAGCTCTCAAGAAGATCATCAATTGGTATTTCACTTTCCCGTTGCAATGCTGATATCTCATCTGCAGCACTTTTGAATTCCTGTCAAGGTTTAAAACAAGGACAAGTAAAATTCACAAATATTTCAATAACACAGTTATTGTTGACACTTGAGTGGTGCTGGTTTTAACTCCAAGCAATCGCTTTCAGTAAGCCTCACAGGGCAATAGACATCGGCCAAGATCAGACGTTCATACCATCTGAATTTGACCCAAAAGTCATACCCATTCATAACAACTGTCACTTCAAATGAAGAAAGCATTTTATTCTACGTTTCAACTTCATATACTAATAGTCATCATCCAGAATGATGTACATAAAGTTGATTATTATTATTATTATTATATTAAACGTGCATGCATTGTTATATACTCTGGAAATTTGATACTATATAACACTGCATGCACACAATTCTTTCTATTGTTTATGAAATTCATAGTGATTACAGGACTGCATGTGTGATGAAAGAATAAACATTATTTCTCTCATGAGACCGGCAATTGAAACCAATGACAATTGCTGTAAACATACTTTATTCTCAAAAGATTCCTCAACATCAATTGTTTCCTCATCATCACTGTCATCAGTAGCACTGAAGTCACTTTCATCACCTATTAATTACGCATTGATATATGAACAATAAGATCCCTCAAGTTTTTCAAAATGGTGTAGAGTACAGTAGAACCTGCGTTTTGCGACCACCCCTCTTGCCAAGCAATAATGGTCGCTAATGACAGATGGTTGGAAAGTAAAGACGTGATTGAATTCGTTCCAGGCTCTTTCGCTGCTAAGCGAGGCGCCACGAGCTCTAAAGCATATTATAACTGCTCGTTTAGACTATACAAGTGTGACAAAAAGTGTCAAACTGGCAGTTGTCAAAAATGGATGTGTCGCATCTAATTGAATAATTTTGAGAGTGACGCTATTATATCATGCTTCAGGAATGTGATTAACAGGAAATCTTAGATTGGTCGCATTTTACAGGTTTATTATTACCTTTTGGAAATAAAAAAGCGGTCGGTGGTCGCGTAAGACAGGTGGCCGTTGATTACAGGTGAATTAGTGTTACAAGTGATCCGTGCCAAGAAATGCGGTCGGAAAGGGCAGGTGGTCGGTAAATAAGGGGTCGCAAAACGCAGGTTCTACTGTAGTACTTGCACGAAAAGCACTGTAGTTCAGCATCAGCAAATGTCTTTACTATGCCAAAGAAACGTAGAGAAAACAAATTATCTACAGTACCCGTGTCTTGCACAGATGAAACAGGCGACGAAGCAGCTGTAGATGAAGCCGCTGTGGAAGACGCCACTGAACTAGCAGCACTATTGGACGGCTTAGTCTCCTTTAAACTCTCAGCAAGCCATGAGGAATACTTCTCAGTCTGGCCGACAATGAAATTCAAATGAACATCCAAAGCCTTCTTTCGTTTCTCCTCTATACGGCTCTGAACTTTGTACTGTACAACCTTTGAGAACAATGATTACAACAATGTTACATACATACAGTTGCCAGAATTTAAATTAGTCAGTAACGACTGATATGAAATTTCTCAACCTTCAAGGATAATTTGATTTCCTAAAGTGGAAGTACCAAGCTATATTTTGAAGTAACAACTGCTATATTTCCTTTGTAAAACTTAGAGGGAATTTTGGTAAAGTGGAAGTACCATAGAACAATATGCTATGAAGTTGTACATAAGTGTTCCTCGCGAATACCTTTTCGATATTCAGCCAAAACTGGCGAACTTCTTTGGCTATACTGCTGGCAATCTTCTGTAGTTTGACCGTAGATTCCTTTTCAGCTTTCACTTCTTTAGTCTTGATTTCTTGGTGGTATCTCAACACAGCTTTACTGAGCTAAACCATAATATACTTTCTTTTAAATAGAGAGAATTTATTCAAAAAGTACACCAGCTCACCACTCAACCATGCAGGGTTTGAAATAAATCTGAAAAAATGATTCGTGATTTTTTTCTCGTAAATTAGCCGTAAACGCTCGTAAATCTTCATCAGTTGAAATTATGCTCCCACGTTAGCGAATCAACGTTACAAACACGTCACATACGATATTTACAATGTCTGCGAGACGATGTTAAGTTCAACCCAGAGCTGTCAATGGGGGGCGCGCGATCGCGCGCGCGCGCCCCCGCACGCGCCCAGACTTAACTGGGCGAGCGATTGATCGCGCGCGCAAATATCAGAGATATTGGAGCGACGCTGTGTTTAAATTTTGTCTTAGCTATTTGTTTGGAGTTCTTCCACGAAGCAAGCCAGTAGTCTTTTAGCAATTAAATTTCTGAACTAATAGAAAACAATGTGTTTTTTTTTAAAAATCTTGTCACTCTATGCAAATTACACGCGTTTTGAGGTGTTACATTACAAAATCCGCGAGCTGCTGTCAAATTTCTTCTCGTGTGATTGGACATTCAGCGAATGCTGCGTTTAGTTTGCGATTATTTTCAGTGGCAAAGAAGACTAAAGCTTGGCTTAAAACATTGCTATTTTTGTAATTGCTTATGTTGAACAAAACATTCACTTATGTTACCTTGGTATAAATTTCGTTGCAAACGTTAGAAAGAATACAATTGTTAGATTAATAGATTTTTCACTTTGTTGCGTGCACTTTGTTTCGTTACGAAATTCAAGTATAAACACTTGGGTGCCCATATTTGTTTTCCTAAAGGTACAGTACTGCAAATAGCACGTGGAAAACCATAAAACACCTAATTTATTGAATACTAAGATCGCGCGCGCAGCAAGAATTGCACGCGCGATCAAGAGCGCGCGCACATTTTTGAGCTTGAAAGCCCTGTCAACCCATGAAAAATCTAACATAACTATATAATATACATATTTGCAAAGAAATAACAAGAATTCACATAGTATTCTGTAAGACAAACTTGCGAAAATTTGTGGGAAGTAGGGCGCTAAACACTGGAAATCTTATTCTGATAACGTGAATGCCGGAAATTTGAAATGTTCGCAGAATGCAGATCACTTTGTTGAATTATACTGCTGTTTGCCGCACAGCGAAATTTCTCCATATATGCAGATTAACAAATTCTTGTGAAGTGAATAATTAACTGTTAACAAGTTGGTGATTCGTGATTTTCACGAATTTCTCAAAATTCCGTTCGTGAAGATCGTGATTTGATTCGTGATTCACAAATCACGAATCATTATTTCGAACCCTGCCATGTTTAGTTGTTCCAGTTAAAGTTTGATTTGCTGGGACTTAAAAGGTTTAAAATATGATAACCAGTAATCAAAGCTACCTTTTTTGCAACACCTTTTTTCCATCGTCTCTCCTGAGCGAAATCTGTAGCCAACCAAGCCATTTCTTCTAATACATAATCCCAATGAGATTTATTTCGACTTGGCTCTTGGACTTTTGGCAAACGTTTCGCAGACCACAATCCTTCCTTTCTCAGCTCTGAGACACGCTTCAAAATATCTGCTTCCCGTTTTGCCTCAACCACGATATCCTCTTTGGAATTATTAAAAGCAAGTGACTTAGCATTGGCTAACTCATCTTGCAGAGTCGCTGTGGAATTATGATGGTCACGCTGCCTGTTTAGTACTACCCCAAGAGCCGCATCTTTTGACATGAAAAGTTTCGAGCTTGCAAGGTCTATATGGCCTCCAATAGGATTACTGGAGCGGATATTTGAAGCATACAAGTTTTGCCCACGTTGGGCATTCCCGAACGATAAACCGCTTGCTAGCATTTTGCTTGACTGAGCATTTGACACGTTTCCAGGGTAGAACTTGTGTTGCAAAGCGATGTAATCATTGCCAACGTTTTGAACTTGGGTACTTTCTACTGGATTCGAAGTCACATAAAAATCTATTTCGTCTTCAAGTTTATGTGTGGCTTGGTAGTTCAGCCATTGAGGAGTTGGCCTTCTTCTCCAAACATGAAAATCAATAAGGTTGCCCCCATGCTGTAGGAAGAATAACTCTTGCAGGCTATGCTGGTAACGCTTTCTCAAAACTTCAATGTTTTGATACAAATATTCCACAACTTTCCGCCTAGATTCCTTAATTTCGTCGCTAGCATTTCCTGACGTAGCTACACCTTGAGTCATGCCTGGATATGCAGGGGACCTCATTGTCAATGGAGGATAGGGAGAGCTAGTAGGGGGAAACCCTTCATGTGTCATCTCATTTCCTTTTGAGGGTGAAAAATCAATCCGTAAGCCAGGATTTCTCCTTGAGCCACTTTTTACAGGCGGAGTGCGTTTGGGATGATTTTGGCTGGGATATGGTGGTACACTTGGCATTTGTTGCGACATTCCACCAGCAGGGTAGGCAGGAAGATGACCCCCAGGGGATGAGGTAATAGGTGGTTCTTCAGAATAACTTGATCTTCGCCCATGATAATAAGGAGGGTATTGATAATGCAGTGGAACATTTGGATCCATAATGTTCCTTGAACCCACTGGGGAAACATGATGCTGATCCCCTGCATACATAGGATGAGTTGGCGATCTTAAGGGGTAGCGAGGAATATTAGTGGTTCCCATTGGTGGAGTGGTGCATGAAGGCGTGACTGGTCCTGGTATGGTGGGGGCCCCAGTGAAAATTGGACTTGTTGGTGGAAAATGTTCAGAGTGAGGCGACTGCAAGTGTGGTTGCATGTGTTGGTCTGTTTGCTGCATGGGGTCAAAATTATAAGATGTTCCCCCTGGACCAACCCCACGACCCAAACCTGACGGGTGGGCCATTACACCAAATATTACAGCAAGAATATACTACAGATACACTCCACCGATGATATTTTCAAAGCAGTTGAACTAATTACGCACGAAAATCCAGCATAAATCCAACTTTTAGCAAAATATCCACGATCTTCCAGGACCAAACAATATATTTCAAACATTATCACACGAAATAAGAACAAAATATCATTATCTTTACCAAAATTTTAAAAACTTGTTTAGGTTCTTGAACACAAGCACTAAAAACGATAAAAAAAACAGAGATGAGTATCTGGTATTGATGAAGTACATTGATATGACAGGTCCGCCATGATGGATTTTCTTATGTATGAAGTGGCATAGACTTGACAAAAATTACGAAAAAACGTACCAAGAATTAACCATCCACTGAGAATGTATCTCAATCCTTGCAGAAAATAGTTCAGCAATTCATATTTTTTTAAAAAAAACGAGCAAAAACCAAAATTTCTAGCGGTTAGTTCGATCTAACTTTTAGAATTTCCCGTTCTCGCTTGCCGCCTCTTTACTTACAAAATGGCGGAATTTATAAACATCTTCTGCGCGTGCTCGGAATCAAAATCCACCCCGCAGAGGCTCATGGGACTTTTCTTGCTTCTTTTGCAACAAATTTCTTATGTATTACGCAAATAAAATGAATATTTTAAATTCATCAAAATCCGTCCAGCGCAGGAATTTTAAAAACTTTTTGGCATTGAATTTTGTCCACAACAAACATCTCCACCTAAACAAGACTTGTATCATAAGTAAGTAGAAGCCTACCCTTCATTTTTCGGCATACCGCAAAAGGTTTTTCTTGATTTCAATGAAATACTAGCTAGAACTTAACCAACAAAGACAATTATTAAAACGTATTTTATTTCCAATTTACGAGAGCCAAGTTTTGAAAAAATATTTTACGGCCTTGACCGATAATGTTTACTACAAAATTCGTCAAATAGTTCATTCTGTTGAATCGCGGTCATTCACTTCTGATTGAGCGAAGAGTAAAATCGAACAGGAATTTACAGGATAGTTGTTTTTCAAAGAATAGAGGGTTGTGAGTGACCAGTGGTTCCAATTAACGTATTATTACTGTCCCTTGAGCTTCTCAACTTCCGCTTTCAAATCAGCAATTTCCTTTTCATTTTCTTCGACTTTCTTCTTCAAAGCAGTCACCTCAGCAGCAAGGGACGAATTCTGCAGAAATATGAAAATTGAAAACAAATATAGCAATACAGTCGTTGGAAATACGTACTGAAGACTTGATTAAAGTCTTCGGTGTATTCTTTCTTTCATGCTTCTGCAAACTCATGCTCCATGAAGACATTGTTATTAGAGGTGTGGTCAGGGCCGCCCAGACAATTTTGGGGGCCCGGGGCAAAATTCTCTTTGCGGGCTCATCCTCCCCCAAAAAGCCCATGCAAATACGTTCTAGACTATTTTGGGGGCCCCCACATGCCTGGGGTTCGGGGCAAATTGCCCCCTTTGTCCCCCCCCTCTGGGCAGCCCTGGATGTGGTTTGAGAATGTCAGCAAAATCTGACTTTGTTCTCACACTTACGTCGACGCTGACGGCAGATGCTTTTTTTGTTGACTGACCCAATCCAGCCATGACGTTCTTGCCAATCGCAGTTGCAACTTTCTCCTTCGCAACGAATCCGCCTTCGAGCGAAACTAGAACTGGTTCTGCGTCTTTCCCCGAGACCCACTCGTCCGCAGTCAACGCTGGCTCGTCCGAGACTGTGTCCGGGAAAATATCATGTTGGAATTTATCCGACTAAAAATAAAGCAATGTACTTAACGTAGAAGCTATATCAGTTTCTTTAGGCCTTACAAAACAGCAAATGCAGGCGAAGTTACTTGTAAGAAACAATCAAAGTTACTGCATTCTCACTTGTTTATGTGTTTTTCATCATATTCAGAATGTCTCATGAAAAGAATCAACACCATTTTTTCATGAAAAGTGCAAAATGACATGGTGTGGGTATCACTTGGAAAAACTTACAAAATATTCATTCACTTGAGTATACGTTTCACAAAAAACATAACGTTGCCACAGACTAAAGACTCACAGATGTCCGACTTAGTCTTCAAGCCTATGATTTTGGCATAAGTGGCCGCCATTTTCCTAGCAAGTGCCCTGGACAGAGAACACCACCATATGAACATTACCCACCGGGTGCCATTTTGAAAATCACTTGTTCAGGGGGGTGAATGCCTTTCTGTAGGGCACTCGCTAGGATAATGGCCGCCATTGAAATCGCAGGAAAATCGACTTACGCAATTTTGGGGCAGTCGGACATCTGTTAGTCTTTCATCTGTGACGTTACTTTACTACTTTGTTTGTCATGGTATGACTTACAACATACATACGTACCTTCCTTGGAACTTTGAAACTGATAGGCTCGCAGATTGGCTTCGTGCTGTGAATTTTAAAAAGCTTGGCAACTTCGTTGTGGCTGACGTCGCATCCAAGTTTAGGCATGAATGCACCACCTTTCTGCGGATCAGAACTATTGTACATGCTCAGAAAGTGGCAGTATGGCGCTTCTGGAACTAACTCGTAGTACCGGACAACACTGTCACCCTGTAACATTTTAATAAGTATAACTCAGTCAATACCATTGAAATGAATATAACTGGCTAAAATGGTTAAACTTTAACCAGTTGCTAGACTGGTTCATTTCTGTATGTCCAGTTGTTTCAAAAGTTTGCAAATAGACTTCCTTTTCACATAAATAAACTTTGTCAAGTTAGTAAACATGCGGTCAAATCAAAAATCTACATTCATCATTTTTGAACTAAAACTCTGGCCAAATGAAACAAAGTTGTTCCAGCAACATTTGAAAATCATGCATGCATATTAAAATATTTTAAACACCTTTCCAACAAGATAGACCATTTTTACATCAGGGTCATAATGAGGGAAATTTACTCCATTGCTAGAGTCCAATTCATCTACTTTAAGCGGCTTATCCAAGTTGTTCTAAATGAAAAAATCATATTTTCTGGTTTCACTCACTAGGATCTAACAGCCTACATTGGTCACTTTTCTGATCGTACTCATAAAGGCCAGTTCACACGGGCGATTTTAGCTGCGATTTTTCTCCTTTTAGTGTATGTGATCGAGCAGGTTGAATGGCGAGTGCATTAGCAAAATTGTTGGACCAAGTATACTAGCCAGTTATCCACTCTATCACATCGTGCAACACGAGAAAAATCGCATTGAAAATCGCCCATGTGAACTAGCCTTAAGAGGAAATGGACGATCTGCATTAAAAATCAAAGTTTGATTTAGGTAAATCCATCACCACATTTGAAAAGAACACCTTAAATTTAGTAAAAGTGCAAAGCGCGGTTGCAAAATGTTGTTTAATAATGAAAATATATTCCTGCAAAGTTCGTAAATTTTACATACTTCTGTATTACGTGCGAAAATTGCTACCACTTTTGAAGTGAGAATAGCCAGCAATTTCCTCACGTAATTCAAAAATATACAAAACTGGCAAACTTTGCAGGGTTATATTATCCACGTTTTAACATTTTGCAACCAAACTTTGCAATTTTACTAAATTTAAGATACTTTTTCTTGAGCTGTGGTGATAGATTTTATGCTTTTTGTCTACTTCAAAGTTTAGTCTACAATACAAATTGTCCACTATAATTTCACTTTTGCTTGTTTTTTCATGAATTCACATGTGTTTACAAAGCATATCATACCTCACTCCAGACAGCCCAAACACGTTTGCTCATTCGAGTAAAACCAGTTGTGAACAGGAATCCCAAGTTGCTACAGTAGACGACTCTCTGTGGCTTAGCACCTTCGTGTCCTTTCCCTTGCTGATAAAATGTGAAAAAAAAGTTACTGTGCTCTTACAATGCCACATACAAGCTCATAATCTTACACCAGTTGCATAGAAATCTACTTTAATGACACAAATTCAGTCACCTGTAAAACTTCTCCAGAATGTGGGTTAATGACTCGAATAATTTTGTCCTTGCAAGTTGTTGCAATCTTGCTGCCGTTGTGATTCCATGACACACTAAAGATCACATCTGGATGGCAGTCAATCTCTGTGACAATTTCTGCAGTTTCGACATTCCATATGAACACCATGTTATCATGGCTTGCGCTCAGCAGAATATTATTGGCAACAGGATGCCACAAAATGATACCAACGCGGCGTTGATGTCCCTCAAGAGTGACCAGTGGCTTTGTAAGGTTTTCGGTAAGGCCGCCCTCTGGAATCTCCCAAATTTTGATTTCTGTATCCTCAGACGATGAGGCAATCACATGGTCATGAAATGGATTCCACGCTACATCTAAAACATCTTGTTTGTGACCTGAAACTTTTGGAGCACTTGTATCCACTCTCCCAACCTAAAGATTATATTTTATAATGCAAGCGTCACCTGCAGTAAAATAGCATGCCGCGATTCCTAGCGGTCCATTACAAATAAAAAACAAACAATTCTTTAAACCAGAACACCAAAAGTTACTCCATAAAGCTGAAAATTACAATTACATTATTGATTATATTTGTAAATTTTATTTTCGGGGAAAGGATGCAATATGTTGGTAGTTATCAAGGTAACTTGCAAATCCATATGGCCATCAGGGCAAAACTGCTTGTTGTACAAATGAGCAATATAACTTGTCAAGGAAAAGTTGCTTATCTGTACAGGGGCTTTATTGTCTGGCAAATTAGAAACTTTCAAAATTTTGCACGTTTGTCAAATCACTTGTCAAATGCCATATTAGGGAATGAAGTGAATGACATTATACAT
This sequence comes from Phenganax subtilis, assembly GCA_025434845.1. NCBI lineage: Eukaryota > Metazoa > Cnidaria > Anthozoa > Malacalcyonacea > Clavulariidae > Phenganax > Phenganax subtilis. The sequence continues at coordinate 5,646 of JAOBYK011031979.1, read as the reverse complement.
GAAGTTGGTAGTCTTATGTTGCCCAACTTGTCATGAAACTTCAAACTGAAATATCAAGCGATTAAAATCTACAAAAGCACTTTAGTTGAAAAATTTAGCTTATGAAAAATTGCAAACACTGTAAATAAACTAGCGTGCATAGTATCATATGGCACCAAATTATTGTACGGTGAATATTTGCAATAAAATACGAAGACACACGTTAGCAAATATAGTAAGTTTAGTAAGTCTTTATAAATTTCCCATTGTTACTTATCACGGCTTATACTAAGATCAAGGAGTTTAACAAAAACGACAATAATAACAACGGTTTCTACAAATTAGCCTCGCAAGACTAACTGGAAACACGGGCAAACAAGAACAGAGCGAAACAAAAGTGAACGCCCTTGCTCATAGCAGCGTGCAACAGTTGATGAACGGATTCTGTAACGACAAGACCCCCAAATCGTTTGAAACGCGACCTACCTTTTCCAACGGCAGCACAATAAAGCTTCCACCACCGGCACTTTCCGTAACAATTGCAATGAACTTCGGATTGGCAGCACAGTAAGGAGCATCCCAAGAGTTCTTACTCACTTTCATACCGTCATAAGAATGCTCGCGTTTCGACCCTGTGCCAAAAACATGGCGAAATTTCGACTCGCGTACAAACGGCATATCTCAGTCTCTTTCACGAGTTGTTCTCTGGTCTCAAGGTTGTCTGCTTGCAAAGTTTTCGCTCGCTTTCTGTGCGTTTCTTCGCCTTCCTTTTGTAAAATTCAAGACTCCACCACTCCACTAGGAAACGACAGCAGGCGACAGGAAGTGAACGTCCTTTCCTTTCCAGTTTTATGACGTCACTAATTATTTTTTGGCATAAATAATGTTAAGTTTTAAACAAACTTTGCTAGTTTTAACACAAAAGCACATTTAAAACATGCATTTTTCCGACAAGTATAACCCATAAAGACAAAACGAACGCTTTAAAAAGTCATTATGCTATTAAGTTGGCCTATTTTTATTTATTTCCTCAATTATCTCGACATGACATTTAAATTATGTCAAAACTCAAAAGACGGAAGTGTATCCAGCTTGTGCAGCATGCAAACAATTAAATTATGTCTGACCTTGTAAGGTTATATTTTGCGTTTCAGCTGCAAGCGATGCACTGGTATAATTTACAAATTTTAATGAGTAAATGTTGCGCAATTGCGGTCTTTTTTTAGACTGAGGCAAAAATTGGTCGACAAAAATTATTGCATTTTGCCGAATATACGTAAATAATTATTACCCTATCTGACATAAATTATGCATGTCTTAAAACCCTCTATCCGGGCGATTTTTGCAGCGATGTTTCTCCTCTTAGCGCATGTGATCGAGTAGGTTGACTTGGCGTGATTGGATTAGCAAAATTGTTGGACCAATTATATTCGCCAGTTATCCACTCTGTCACATCGTTCAAAACGAGAAAAGGCGCATCAAAAATCGCCTGTGTAAGTGGGCGGTGGGCCCTCAAAATGGGGGACTATTTACTGGGACTATTTCTTTCCTTGCTAGTCAGAAAATGTTTTAATTAAATTACATTTCTTGCAGCATTAGTCTATCACTTCATATGGATTTAATTATCTAACCCTTAGAAGGTTATGCATGAAAACAATTTTCAAGGCCAATTTCGTAAAATCTTTTCACAGATTCGAAAACTCTCGCCCCAGTGCTATGAAGTGCCAACGCCATTTCAAAGAAAATGAAACGAGACTACCAAAGAGAAATATCAAATATATTAATCTACCTCAGAAGACTTTGTTTTGCTCCTCTTAATGTATTTTTACAATTTAGTTTGAACACTTATCTATATCTACAAGAATCTATTTGACGGTTGCAGTAGCGTGCATAAACAATTGTTCAAAACTAGTCTCAAATTAGCAAAACGAGAAAGCAATGCCTTTATGGACTTTTCAATCCTTTGATACTGCGCAATATAGAAATTAGCAGCAACAGCAGGACATGCTTGAAGTTTCAATCTAAGAGCCCCTTCAACTTTTTGAAATACGTATGTCGCCGATCAAGCCAGCTCCTTTTGCAACGTTTTTCTGCCTGTCCACCGAGAAACGTTATACCGTTTTTCCATGCGGAGAAATGTATAGCTAGGCTGACAACAATCGACACGTCAATATTACGAATGGTTGCTCTCTGTTATCAGCAAAACAAACAGTTCACACATGAGTAAAATTGTGCATATTTCAGAGCAAGCAAGCGCACAAAAACCTGAATACGCTCGCAGATTTCAAAGCTTCAACTCGGCCGAGTCGTCCCAGATTCCGGGCGCGCGAAGGAATATGCCTAAAAAGGTGGTCAAACCGATGATACCTGAACTCCAGAGAAAGAATCGATCCAGAACTTTGGCAGCCAGCGTCCACTGTTGATGGCGCAAGCGCATCTCTTCTTCACTGACAGTCGCCCCAGTCTCGTCCGTGAATAATCCCTTCTCATTTTGCACGTTTTGGGAGGCAAGTTCACTGCCGATAGAGCCAAGCGTCACTTTCAAAACATTGAGATCATTTGTGGACTTTGGATGGTTCTCATCGTTATCCACACCGTTTGAGCCGTTTTCTTGGTACTGAATCCGAGTTGAGTCCACGATATCGACCTCCCGCGGACGCTCACCGATAGCGTAACCGTTGTTAACGATCGCGTCGACATTTTCACGGATACCCCGTTTAATGGTCTTCCTGCGTGATTTACTGCATTTTTCAGCAGATTCGTGAAGAAATACGATTCGTGACATCCATTCGAGCAAAACAACTCGTAGCCAGCGAGGCATATGTCGGTTTGTGCGGTGATAGAAATTGAGAATGATAGTCGTAATTAATAACGCTGAACCAATCTCTAATATGGTAGCAAAATAGTATTGGCCAAGCAAGGGAAAGCCGTAAGATGGCATGATTTCTGATGTTAATTGTTGGAATACTGTCATCGCTAACAGAACAGTAATACTCAGACCGACACGTTCCCCTGATTCGGGGGGCAAAATGAAGCCTGCAAGAATATTTGAGCCCGTCAGGTTACAGTTAAAAATGATTTGATGAAGCTTTCAGATTATTCGCCTCTTTTCATTGACTATAGTTTTACTTACCGAGAAAGGTCATACAAGATATCATTAAACAAGGAATAACCAAATTCACCATGTAGTCCAAAAATTGTCTCTTCATTTTAATTGTCATTGTCACGTCCCAGAAATACTGCGAATCATCGTAATCATTATTGTTAGCTTTTGTTTCAACCTGCAAGAAAATAGATACGTTTGTAAGGCTATACGACTTGGTCACTGGAGTTTCTTGAGATCAGGTTAAGGTCAAAGTCTTCCTTCTATCTTTTTGTTGAGGTTTATACTAACTTGTGCAAGGTGAAGCCATTGTCATTGGAGACAGGGTTTGGAAACTTCACCAAAGTCTGTGCTCCATCTGTTTGTTCATGTTTACGCAAACTTGTTCACGGTGAAGATACAGTCATTGATGTTATGGTTGGGAGAATTTGTAAACATAGGCGTAGAGTATGGGAGGGGGGGGGGTTCGGGGCTCGAGCCCCCAGAGGAATCTTACAGTGGGGGCTTGACCCCCGTAGAAGTCTTACAGAACTTATTAGTCCAGTTACCGTTGTAGCTAACCGTATTGTCACTGTTTGATTCCAGTGGCAATATGATTAGTTACATAAAGCGCAAAAAGCTTTTTTACAACCGCAGCATCAACATTCGACAAGCAAAACTAATTTATTTCCATGATTCCAATTCCGTCGTTATTGTTCCGGCAATGTTGCTTTTCGTGCAACGCTTAAACGAAGTGTAGCCAGTATCATAATACACTGGTCTATTTAGTACAGAACGCCATATAATTTAACCAAATGGCAATATCGGTTAACATCAATCTCGCAATTATAACAAGCGACCCCGTGTTTGAAGTTTCAGCCCCCCCCCCCGAAGAAAAAACCAAAACTCTACGCCCATGTTTGTAAATACCTTATAGATTGCCCATTCACCATTCGTGATGTAGTTTGCGGATGGAAATTTTGCGTTTCTTGTTGTCGTGAGTTTAAGCTTGCTCGAGTCGTAGGTCCAAGATCCGAACTTTAGGAAACATTCTTGCTGATCAAGCGGAAAGAAGGACACATCAATCTCGCATATTGCTTTGAAAAGAGCTGGACTCGACCAAGAGCATCTGCCGTCAGGGTAGAGTCTCACCATTGTCTTATACGTCTCCGCTCCTCCACCCGTACGATCCTGTTCATCCACACTAGATGAAGTATGACGCAACGTGTTGATGCTCAGCGGAAGACACAAGTACTTTAGTTCAGTAAAAATGAATGAAAGTCGCACGAAGTTACAATTTGCGACCTAAGCCAATTTAGCGGCTTCGTCACTAATTATCATTACCATTGTGTAACAAAAATGAATGCAACTTGATATACAAACTTTAATATTTCTCCAAAGAAAATAATAACGGCAAAAAGTATTGTACTCACTTATTATAAAGTATAATATCTGGCACCCAGACGGTGTCTGGCTGCACATTGATCGATGAAATATTCTTGAATTTCGAAATATTTTCCCATGTCAAAAATGGATTAGTCCAGCGCTAAATTTGAAACAAAACACTCACTAAAATTAGATTCATTGTTGTTTGAAAATTAATGTCCAACCTCAGTTAGAGTTTGTTAGAGTTAGAGTTTGTTAGAGTTTGACAAGTGAAATCGACTAACTCTAACCATGCTCTAACAAACTCCAACAGAGACTCTAACAAACCTGATTGACCCAAACGTGCACTTGAATTGTCTGTTCTTTCGCATTCTATAAATATGAAGCAACAGAAATGGGAACGGTTGTACAAAGCCCGTTTAGCTTAGACGGTAGATAATGTAGATTTAAAAACACTTTTTATACCAGTAATTTAGTTGGTAGTCTCAATTGCACAAACCGTTCAGTTACAATACGAGGTCAGTACTCACCACATCTTTAATCTTTATCAAGGTGATTCCAAATGAGACCGTGACTGCTTCGGAATAATTAAGAACTGGTAACAAGTGTTGATTTGAGAAATTTTCGAACAGATAATCCTGTAATTCTTTTTGAACATTTGTCATTTCTGTCGAGTAAACATCTTTGAAAGAATTGAAACATTTATAAAGCTTTGCACACAATTTAGAACGTTGTAATTTACGAATGAACGTCTTAAAACTTCAGTACACATGTCTTCATCACACATTATCACTACTTTGGATGAAGACAACTTAAGACAGTTTTCCATTGACGAGTTTTTTCGCGCGAACCGATTTTTTAACTATTAAAATTGAAAAGGTCAGATCGATAATCGTCGTAGTTCCAGTTGAAAGCTTGTAAGACAAAAGTTTCACACCGCAAATTTCGCTAGTGGAAAAACAGCTTTAAAGCCCGTTTTCCACTAGGCAGAATTTTCCGTGCGGAAAATAAATCTGCCAAGCTGATTGGCTAACAATATACTTCGCCCCAAAGCGAACCAATTACGTTGCTACATTTATTTTCCGCTCGCAAAATTCCGCCCAGTGGAAATACGGCTTTAAGCCATTGAGATACATATACCTGGAGTGCGTGTCCGCATTGAAATCACTGACGAAAAGTGTCCACAAAAAGCTGGCGTC
>JAOBYK011030868.1:0-23905 GCA_025434845.1 Phenganax subtilis | reverse complement strand
TCCACGTGCATTTTTTGGAATCTGCATTTTATAAGCTTTCTGTTGATATATAATTTGTTAGGGTTACCAGAAATACGCTTCAAGCACGGTCGACAGAAATTTGAACAGTTTCAAAACCATAGATATTTTTGTAATGGTTTAAAGTTTGATATCTATTATATTCTGCGTCTTAGGTTTGGTTGTGATATGCATACTTTTGCATGAAACTCTTAGGTCCAGAGCACCGATGGGGAATAAGAGCAATTGTCGTGCATCTAGCAACAAAGCAGTTGCGCGCATTCGTTTCCAGCTTAGTGAGTAGTACAGGATTGATCGGTTGTGGCTCATTCGGCCACGCCCCCCTTTTTTTTTAAATTCAAATATGTACTTTAGCGCCATTTTGAATAACTAATGACCTCCCAAAAGTCGGTAGAATGCACTCATTTGAATGAAGCACCTGTAATGACATCATTGCTTGATGCACGAAATCAAAAATGAAACTTTTGACAAAAAACTCAAATCTACATAATAAAGAGACAATGAACTCATATGAACCAAACAAAGAATTAATCTACAAATATAAAGATGAAAATAAAGTCTTAATAAGAATCCTTGAACGAGACGTGATGAATTACCCGACCATGATCAACCCTGAAAAAGCCTCTGCCATGAATAGACTAAACTATGTTATAAACGATAACACCGGAAGAAGAAATATAAATCTAAAACGTGCAAAGGATGATCTTGGTAATATTTTAGGAATACAAAGTGAAAACGACCTTGTCAGACATGTCAAGTCTTGTCTGAAGAAGAAATTCAAACAAAATTAAAAGAAGTAGACCCTACCTATGTTATCCAAGAAAATAGAAAATTAAGATATTTTGAGAACAAACATGGCATAAAAAAAGAAGTTAAAAATACAAAACATGACAATCGTCAATCAAATCAAATGGAGTTTCTTATTAACTTAGGTTTAAAGACCTATGTAGACAATTTGGGGTTATCAGGGTGTCCAGAAATAAGCTCGTTGATATCTAAGTTATTAAGCTCTACGGGTGTACAAAGAGACATCCTTCATAATAAGATAGCACAAGCTGTTTTAGATCAAACAGAAGATGCAAACTCGATGGACTTTATGGTTAATCCTTATTGGTGTGAGATATGCAGTTTTACACATTTGATTAAACTGGATTCTTATAGGACCGTTTGTGGTAAGTGTTTTAATGTAGTTCGACACACGAGTTTTAATATTAGTTATGCAGATGAAGCAAGAACTGCGTTAGGGGATTCATGTTCGATTTCAAAACATAAAGCAAAAAACATGCTGATAAAAATTAGAATAAAAAAAAATTTAGAAAATGCAAAGGTAAGACTCGTCGACCGTGAGCAAAAACTTAAACAAAAATACATTAAATTAAAGCATATAATAAATGAACGACAACGATCATAAACTCCAAATCTTGTCGAGATGTGAAGAGCTTTAAAAACTTTCTTACATAAAAGAAATCCAATACACTACGGCTTATATTAAAAAAGCTTCTGAAAAAGCTTTGGAGCAAGTCTACCAAGACTATCAACGTGAACAGGAGGAGTCCATGAACGGGATGCTAACCGACACTGTGATAGGTGTCGGTTAGCATCTCAACACTAATTCGCAGAGCTGATGGGCCATATAGAACTCATCGATAATCCCACGCAAATGGGTAGGGAACTCGCGGATAATAAACCATTTAAACAAGATGTAAAATTCATTTTAGGCTACATTACACCTTACATTCCGTTTATTGGGGTTTTGTCTGGGGGACTTATCGTGGGAAAGCATGTGGTCAGCAAAACAAATGAACCCAAAAATGATAAAAATAAAGAATGTAAAGCAACGAAAGAATCACAAACAGAAATCAAAACAAGCACCGAGACTTGGAAATGTTAAGCGAACTTTCAAACAAAACTAAAGTATTGGACCTATCACTACCGCATGAAGAAAGTGAGCATGATACGCCATTTGATATGATCATTGTTGGTATGACGTGTTGTGGAAAAACGTATTATTTATTAAGACTTTTAGAGACCCATTACATGAATCATTTTGATTATATATTTTTGATTTGTCCCACTTATGAATATAATAAGACTTATCAAACTTGGTCATACGACAAAGATGAAAATTTCATCGTGGTGAACTGTTCACGGGACGACGTCAAATCTTTTGACGAATTGTAGAATTTGCCAAAGAAACCAACAGCTTGATTATTTTAGACGACTGTGCTGCAACTAAATTCGTAAAAAGTAGAACGTCAGAGCTCGTAAAATTGGCATTTTCAGCAAGACATTATGGTTTAAGCACGATCGTGGTGACACAACAATCGACTTCGATAGCAACACCTTATCAAGAAAATATTTCAAAATTAGTTCGTTTTTACAATCCAAGTAGAAGAGATATGGAACTCATTTTTGATTACCTTCTCGGGCATGTGACTAAAGAAGAAAAATCTGTGATCCTACAAAAATTAAAAAACATAAAATATGCAAAGTTGGTCGTGTCCCTAGGGTATCCTTATAAACATGTTGTGGAATAAATGTACAACTTTTTTTTCCTCAAGTTATACATTTTACTGTGGCGGTTGTCCACGTTGTTTGGTTGTTTTCGCTTTCCTCATTTGTTTACCAAGGGAGCTTTGCGCTTTTGATTTTAATGTCGGTGGTAAAAGTATCATTATAATCGAGACTTGTATTCAGTACAAGTTTAGTTCCATTTCGTCCAAGTCTCAAAGTACACCCACAAGATTTATTAATTTTTACTTCTTTTATCATCTGTCCTTAACAATCTGGATCTGGAATAAAACGTTCTGTTCGTTCTATGTGTATGCAGTTTCCCATTTAGTTATAGCTTAATAATGAAGATTTTCGATCATTCTGTGTTTATAATTCACCAGGCCGTCACTGACCACAAACAATTTACACAGTACATTTGCTGTCATGGCTTTCTTTTTAATTTCGAGTAACATGCCTTTTTGAGTGTTGACGAGTTTTTTTCCGGCTGCAACGACTTGTTTATCTTTGATGGTTCGGGAGTCCACCACCAACGCGAATTTGTCTTTAAAGAATTTTCTTATATTCATTTCACTGCCTGCTTGACAATCAATACGTTTGCTTTCGAAGAACCTCTTTGCTTCACAATATAAGTCTGCTTTTTGTACACCTGGACTGTAAACTTGATTTGGAACTCCTTCGATGGTGATTTTAACGCTTTTGATATTGGGGTACTCAAAGTTTTCATTGTCGGTTAAGGCTTTATTTCTAAACAACATGACGATTGCATCCATACTATTTCGAGGGAGATTCACCGATTCGTTTACCAATGTTGAACTTTTGTACTATTCTGTAGTTTTCATCAAGCTGACATGCTCAAAACTTAAACTTCTTCTAACCTCATACCCTGAGAGCGCCTCTCCAGCCAAAGTTTCATTGTTGATCGTCTTGTACTCGAGTTTGATGTTTTCTAGAGTATATCCTTCTACAGATTTTCCACTTTGAGCCACCAAGATTTTATCAGCACTAGGTAGCTTGAGTTTATATTGAAGATTATGTCCCATCGAATAAGGAGCTAACAACTCATGATCTCCTACGATTTTATCCCATTTTATCTTTGTTTCTTTCCCAAGACATCTGCGACCAAATAATCAAATACTTTTTGGGTGTCTCGTGTTTTTTCACCGCTGTCGTCACCAGACATTAAATTTCTCGTATTTTCATTAGCAATTCCAAATTCTACGCGTTCATCGCCGACCTGCGTTGGCAACTAAAGATATTTGTAGACTTAAACTCAGAAAGTCCCTTGTTGTCAAATGCGTTCTCACCTCCAACACTAACGACGGGTTGTTTGACCGAAAGTCTTCCAAGATAGTTCAAAAACCAAGACTCGTCGTTTTTGTTTTTAGAGTCGAACTTCAAGTTCAAACTGTGAGGTACCAAGCAGGCGTCCAGCTTGAGTTTTGGAATATCGATGTAAATTTCCTCGCCTGGATTTGCTTTATTTGGATTAAACGTAATTACGTGTTTTGTTCAAGTGGCGCTAATGTCACTCATTTTATGTTTTCCAAAACCAGGTGTTAAAATATTTGTAGGGTTCATTTATTATATACGAAAAAAAATTGTTGATATTTTTTAAATTATTATGGTTTTCGCTTATATTTCTTATTTTTATACATGTCGTATGCGAACCAAGTCAATGCTATTGCAAGGATCCACAAGTTTTTTGCTAAAAAACTTACTCCTTTTGCTCTCCACTTCAACATGCTACCAAGTATATTCAACAACGTTGCAGCGCTTGCTCCTACTTGTTTTGCTAAATTCGCCACCGCTTTCGCTAACCTCGATGTAGCTTGAGCTACTTTTTTAATGGCAGATCTCGTGTTGACTACCACGGTTATAGTGATTCCACCTATCGCTATGGCAACTCCACTCAATGTTACTAAATTTTGTCTAGCTTGTGTTCTAAACTATTTGAAACGACTTAGATCATTAGCTTTGGTCTCACGTTTGATAATGCCTCGAGTTTCAGGCTCCGTGGTTCTCATATCGTTTTCTAGTCTTGTTTTATCAGCTGCGAGTCTAGCTATTTCTTCCATGGTGTTATACACGGCTTCTTCTCAAGTTTCTCTCGATTGTAGGTTTCTTAGTCTCCAATGGTCGGCTTCCTTATCTAAGTATTCTATTTGTTCCTCTGCGGCTTAACTTTCGGGCATGTTTAAGTATCCTCTAATCGTTCGGAGTTCTTTGTTGGTTATGTAAATTCTTGTTTCATCATCTTCTACGGAATCCATTAAGTCATTTATCATAGATTTGAGTCTTTCTACGGAATCTTCATTTACTTGACTCGTAATTTCCTCTAAGGTGTCTTGACTTATGTCATTCATCTTGATATCTTCTTTGATTTGTGCTGACGCGCTGTTCCGATGCACAGCCTTAGCTTTTCTAGAGAGTTCTATAAACTTATTTATAGCTTCTATAGACTTCTGATCTCTCGAATAAATAAACCTATTATCTTCTTTTCTTATGATTTTTCTCCCTCAAACTCCCCTCCTAAAACTTGCCCCCTCGCACCTAGTCTTACTTTAAACTTATCCACGAGTTCTTTAGAACTCGGTCCATCGCTTTTAATAACATTGTTGGGTAAGAACTTAAGTAGGAAACTTTTTTATCATAAGTCTTGACTCTTTTTACGTCTACGGCGTCTTTTTTTGTATTTGAAGACTTGGTATTATCAAAAGTATTATCCCATTCTTGATCAGGATAGTTGGGCTCTATAAAAGAAATTTCTTCATCTCCAAGATCAGGGTCTAACAAGTCATTTTGATAGTCTTCTTTTACATGCTCATTTTCGCGATCTAAGTTATTCATCTCGAGATCTTCTTTTTCATGCTCAAATTCGCATTTGCTATGGATATCATAATTTTCAAATTGTGCGTCCATTTATTATAAGCGAAGATCAAAGGTCTTTCATTGCAGATTTCTTCACCCAGGAATTATGTCTGTTGTCATACCCCATCCATTTGACCAAAGCCATATTACCTCTGGTTTTTAATACTTTTTCAACTCTGTAAATATCGTCTTGCTTATCCACGGGGGATAATTCTCCTTCATAATATCTGCCTAAAATAGGATCATCTGAAAACGTGATGTCTCGTATCTCATAGGTCGTCCGAATCCCATCTACTGTAAACGCTATCGAAATCTTAAATATTTCTTCCGTGAAATTTGCTTCATATCCTTTTTAAAATACATTTTTATACTTGGATACTCTTACTTTATCGTCAATTTTATATTTAGGCAACAGGTACTGTCCTCTCCAATGACCATGCAACGTTAACCGCACTTGATCTTCATTAGTTTTGCTGACGTTAGCTGGTTTTAGGAGGATAGTTTGGTTGTAGCTATCAACGAGCTGATTTAGAGTGTCCACCCATGGATCAGTTCCTTTGGAGAAAAAGTATTTCCACATCATCGATTTTAAAGTTCGGTTGAATTTGATCACATAATATATTTTTCTATTATGCATATTTAATGAGCTATGACGTCATAGCTAATTAAGTATTCAAGATTGCGTCAGAGCATATTTTTCTACTATGCGTATTTAATGAGCATTTTTGATCACATAATAGATTTTTCTAATGAGCTAGGACGTCATAGCTAATTAATTATACAAGCGTCAATGTATAAGCTATTATTACAAGTATACGAGATAAAAATGCTGACGTCAGCAAAAACACGTGTCTAATAAGGTCACGTGACCTAGCTAATTAGCATAATAGGTCGGGGAATCGGGTGAGTAATTCAGCGTATATAAGTAAGGAAGAAATGAACATGAATCCACAAAGCAAAAATAAGTCTCAAAAATTGATTTAATGGAAGATACTACTACATGTGTACAAAATCAAAAAATGAAACTTTTGAAGAAAAACTCAAAACGTTATAATAGAGAGTATGAATATTTCATTAAAAGTAATTAAGGAACTTAATAGTTTAGATAGAAAAATAGAAAGATATGGAAGGAAGAATATTATTAAGTACTTAGATACTTTAGAGGAAAACTTGAATAAGGAAGATTATGATGAGGATATTATGGATTTTATTGAAAAGTATGTAAATGAACATGTAGATAAATATGCGGCGTTTCCTAAGTTAAGATTTAAACGAAGAGAAGTTTTAAGAAAGTTAAACTCTCAACTTATTAATAAGATCTATAATTTTAAAGAAGAAATAAATCCACAAAGCAAAAATAACAAAGTCCCAAAAATTAATACGTCTAAGACTAATTTAATTAATTCACCTGCTAAAAATGCAAGTTCACGTAACGTTAAAAAATCGATTTTCTTAAACGAAAATCATACGGAAAAACTAGGTATGCCCGTGAACCTTGAGCAAAGTTAAAACCAAACAAAAAATCCAAATAATAAGAATATAAATAAGCCGAAGTCTTCACAAAGTTAGACTTTTCACGTTTTAAACACGCGATGGTGAATTGAAAATATACAAAAAGCGCAAAGCAAATCACTCCGAAAATTGATCTCGCAGCAACGTTGAGGAGACCGAACAAAGAAGTATCAAAGGCATGGCGTGAACAACAACAAAAGAAGTCCATAGTGTGGGAGATGGAAAAACCAAGACGAAGTATAATTAAAGGTGAAGAAACTTTAACAGGAAGACCATTTGGAACACCATCGAAAGAAGAATACTTTCCCCCACCAGTAAGTGACAAAGATTTAAAACCTGGAGGCACATCATCTCAAGTTATATCTCATTCATATAGAAATATGGACAATGCAGTTAACAGAGTTGGACCAAGTACTTCTGCCCATTTAGCTTTAGTTAGATTTAGAAGTACTCAAGGAAGCTCACCCAAAGTAGGACGACCGTTTGGATCAACGAAGCCAATTATTCCTTTAACATCAACAGAAAAAATTCTTAAGAAACCTATTCCAAGATTAAGAATTCAAACAGACAATACAAGATTAGAACGTTTAAATTTATTAGATGAACCTGTAAGAGACATTGGTGTTCAACCTTTAAAACCTACATCATATATAAAACAAAAACAAAAACCGACTCCAAAGCCAAGAACGTTTGTGAGGAGAAAAATGAACGAATGGTACAACTGGTTAGTGGACCACGTCCCTGAGCCTATAAAAACAAAAGTCTCTGATAGTTACAATAAGATGAAAAACCAAATGATGAACATGTTTTGACCAAAAACAAAGCAAAGCGGCGAAGCCTTGAGCGAAGTGAAAACAGAGCAGAAAATCAAACTTCAAGTGACGGCCATGAAAGGCCGACTAAAAACTTATACAATGGAGTACAAATATGATTCTATATTTGAATACATCAATGTCTTTGATCCAGAGTCTTGGTTAAGGGAATATGTTCAGTCTTATGTGATCGATCTTCTAAAAGCACTTCCAAACACGAAGGTAGAACTGGTTTTAGTTTGTGATGTGATTAGAAGAAATCCAACCACTGATGACATCATAGAACGAGAAAAAGGTTATTACAGTTCATCTAACCATAGAGTATTACCAGAATCAGACTTGGAATCTATTTATGATAAAATGATAGATATGATTATGAATGAGTTTATAAAAGAGCGGAGGAAAGGTTTTGGTTGGGAACTTGAAAAAATAGTAGAACTGAACATTCATTTGTCAAAATACAAACCACTCAAAGGCTCGTCTTATATTTTTACATTTAAGTGGCTTGCTGATAAAAAAGCCCTTATCAATCGAAAAAACGATTTCATGAATGAAGATGGAACCCCTAACTAACAATGTTTTAAATGGTCAGTGACCATTGCCAAGTTTAAGAAGTTCCACGAACATCGTTATCATCAAAATACGATAACAAAGAAAATAAGACAATTCGCGGAAACTCTAGACTGGACAAACATAAGATTCCCAACACCAGTCGAAGACATTAGGAAATTCGAGAACAAAAAGAATATGAAGATCAACTTATTTAGATACAACGACACAGCCAGAATCTTTCCAATGGGGCACATCCACGATGATCCAGACATAAAGTAATGCTTTTATATGATAAACATTATGTAATAATCACCAGCATGAGTAGATTGTGTAATATATTCAGTAACTTATATATGCTAATTGAGTTCATGTTATATAAAGGTAGACTTTGTAGCTTAAGTAGTTAGACTAATAACATTACAGATTGGTAAGTTCATCGTTAACTAAGAAGAAGGCAAAGCGTTATGTGTGTGATTATTGCGTTCAACATTTCTATGAAGAAAACAAGCTAAATGGGCATAAAGATTATTGTAGAAAACATGTGCCAACAAAAACTGATTATCCAAAGCCGGATACTTATATGAGCTTCCAAAACCACGCTCGAAAGATTGAGGTACCGTTTGTTATCTACGCAGATTTTGAATGTATCACAAGACCTATAAACAACCATTTGGGCAAAACACGACACAATATCAACAACACATTCCCGGTGGTTTCTGCTATTTGGCGAAGTGCTTAGATGATTCCATCTACAAGCCCAGATTAGTGAATTATACGAAGAATCCTGATATTGATTTATCTGGAGACGTTGAAAAAATATTTGTAGAAAAAATAGAGTCTGAACTTCATGATATTTACGATACGTTCCTAAAACATCCAAAGAAAATTATCTTCACAGAACATGACAAATTAGACTTTGACCATGCTACAAGTTGCCATGTTTGTCGAGGAGTCTTAGGTGATGATAAGGTAAAAGATTATTGTCACTTTACAGGAAAATACAGAGGTGCTGCTCACAACAAGTGTAACTTACAAATGAAAAACCCAAACTTTATACCAGTCGTGATTCACAATTTAGAAGGTTATGATTCCCACCTATATATTCATAAAACCTTTAAACAGCACCCCAGGTAGAATCAGTTGCATTGCAAAGAATGAGGAGAAATATATAAGTTTTACAAAATACATAACAGTGGACCATGATAAAAAGGGTAAACCCACTACCAAACAATTAAGGTTTATAGACTCCTTCAAGTTTATGAGTTCTAACTTAGGATCCTTAGTCAATAATTTAATACAAGATGGACTACAAAACTTACATTGTCTTAGAAAACACTTCCCAGATCATGTAAAATTACTTTCGAGAAAAGGAGTCTACCCTTATGACTATATGAACAGCTTTGAAAAATTTCGAGACACAAACCTACCACCCATAAAAGCCTTCTACTCTAAATTAAACGATGAAGACATAACCCAAGAGGATTACACCCATGCACAACATGTTTGGAATGGATTTAACATGTCCACCATGCCAGATTATCATGACCTTTACTTAACAACAGATGTACTACTCCTTGCAGATGTGTTCAAAGAATTACGAGGAGTGTGCATCAAGAACTATAACTTAGATCCCACATAGTATTACACTGCTCCAGGATTAGCTTGGGATGCTGCTGTGAAGATAACAAACGTGAAACTAGAGCTTCTCTCCAAAGAAAACATGTATCTTATGATGGAAGAAGGAATTCGAGGAGGTGTGTCTATGATCACAAAGCGATATATAAAAGCAAACAACAAATACCTAGAAAACTACAATCCGACCCAACCAAGTATTGACATACTCTACTTGGATGCGAACAATCTCTACGGTTGGGCAATGATGCAACCACTACCCACACATGAATTTAAATAGACGACAGACCAAGAACTTCTAAATTGGCGAGACCTTGATACTCACCAAAGTTGTATCTTAGAAGTAGACTTGGATTACCCAGAGCACCTTCACGATCTCCACAACGATTACCCTCGAGCACTTGAGAAGATCAATACACAAATAGACGACTCCATCACCATAGAAAACTGGTCCCCACATTAAACGCGAAACAAAAATATGTGGTACATCACCAGATTTTAAAGAACTATTTACGAAAAGGATTAGTATTAAGGAAGATCCATAAGGGAGTAACATTCAAAGAGTCCACATGGTTAAAACCTTACATTGAAAAGAATACAAAACTAAGAACAGAGTCTAAGAATAAATTCAAGAAAGATTTCTTCAAACTTATGAATACCACGGTGTTTGGAAAAACAATGGAAAATATCCGAAGGAGAAGCAATATCGAGCTGGTAAACACATAAAAAAGACTAGAGAAACTAACCAAGAAACCAGAGTTTAAATCCTATACGATTTTCAACAAAAACCTAGTTGCAATTCATACTTATAAAACAAAAGTAGTGATAAATAAGCCTATCTACGGAGGCATGAGCATCTTGGATATTTCCAAAAGTCTCATGTACGATTTCCATTACGATTACATGAAACCAAAATAGGGTGACCGAGCAAGACTTGGTTTTACAGACACAGACTCTTTGCTCTATGAGATACAAACGGAGGACTTCTATAAAGATATTTCCAAAGACTTGGAAAACCTATTCGACACCTCTGAAATTGTGGTGGACAATCTTTATATTATTAAGGGATTAAACAAGAAGGTTCCAGATGTGTTTAGGGATGAATGTGGAGGCACGCAAATAATAGAGTTTGTAGGATTAAGATCAAAGTTATATAGTTACAAGAAGGAGGGCAACAAAGAAGTTAAGAAATGTATTTGGTTGAAGAAATCAGCAACAGACAAATTGTTAAAGTTTAAGGGTTACAAAAGATGTGTGCATACAGGAGAAGATTCGATGAAGACGATGAACATCATCCGAAATAGAAAACATAAAATATATTCTGAAACGGCTCAGAAGATAGCTTTGAGTGCAGATGATGATAAGAGGATCATTTTAGAAGATAAAATTAATACTTTAGCATATGGACATTATAAATTAAAAAATGAGGACCTCGACATACAGTAAGATAATATAACGCAAGCGACAAAGCCCTGGAAGAAGTAAAATGTTCAACTCTTCTAAAAAAAAATAAACATTTTTAAAATAAGGTTTCTAAATTATTTTTCCTAAAATCCATCCGGCAAGAGTTCCAGAAATCCCCATCACGATATGTTGGTACTTTTGCATTTCTTTACTAGGTTTGTAGTAGTTCTCTAATCTAGGTTCTGGAGTCCATTCGAGTCTACTATTATCTAACATTTTTTTAAAGGTTTTATAAACTCTTATTTCTTGTGTTGATATCTTTATTAGCATCTGAGAGTTCTTGGCGTAGACGCATTTCTTTATTTTTTCTTGTCAATTCTTTTTCATACCATGCTTCTTTATCTGCGGCGAGTTTTTCCATGGCTAAATTATGACGATTCATTTCTTTTTCATAACCCTTATGATTTAGTTTACTAAACAAAAATCCAGCACCTGCAAAAGCAAATGCATGAAGATTCCTCCAGCTATCATGGAAGTCATTTATTACTGGTCGATTTTTTCTGGAATAATTTTCTTGTCTTTGCGATATTTTACAAAAAGTGATCCTAACAACACGGCTCCAGCAAGTTTTAAAGTGCCCTGGATGCTTTGAGGTGTTCCTAAAGGCTCTCCAAATACTTTTTTACTCACCATCAAAACTCCAACAGCAGGTAAAGTTAAATTTCCTGCTTCATAAATATGATTGATATAATTTTTCTTAGTTTGCTCGTTCATTTATTATATAAGAAACTTTTTTAGGCCAAGGGCCCCGAAGCGCTAATCAAAATTGAGGGGTGTAGTTCCCATTTCTATTGATGATTCCTCAAACACCTCGTTGCTTTCTTTCTTAACTTCTTGTTTTTCTGTTTTAGGAAGGGAGCTTTTTTTGTAAAAAAAAGACAAATAGTTGAGATTCCAAGTAAAGAAACTAAGGGCATTATGTAAGCACTACGTGGCTAAGCATAACCAAAATCCCTTACATCTTCATTTTTATTATTCTCACTTGCTTCTAAAGTTTTCTTTTTTCTTTCTTTTGCTTCTCTAGAAATTGCTGCCAGTCGCTTTCCAGCTTCTACTTTTCGTGGATCTTTAGCGCTTCGTGCAACCTCGTCGATCTTCTCTTGCGTAGTAAGGGTGCTTTGCGCCCGCTCTGCGTTAATATCATCTTGTTTTGCTTGCTTGGTTTTATCTAAAACTTGTTTATTTTCCTCCGTCATTTATTATAAGAAAAAATTAAGTAAAAATGTTTATGTTTCAAGTAGAAATTAAGTAAAAATATTTTTACTTAAAACTTGCCTATTTTCTTCTATCATTTACTTAAGGTAGATTTTAAGTAAAAAAGTTGTTTTTTTAAGTAAAATTCAGTACGATGTTTTCTTACTCAAAACTTGTTCAAAACTCGTATTTTTTACGCACTGGTTTCCACTAAGATAGTTAACCAAGACTCATTTCCATAATCTTTTTTAGATGCTTTTCTAACATGAATGCTAAACATCTCTGCGTTGTTAGGATCTGTCCTGTGGTTTTTAAGAAAAAATGCTTCATTTAAAACAAACAATTGTTGAATATCATATACTACTTTTTTGGTCATCATATCGATTTCTTTCAGAACATTGAACTCGATCGTTTTATTCTTCATGAAAATATTGATGGAATAGACTAAGCTTAAACCAAGAATACGTTTTTCTTGATCAAAAACGTGATCGAGAAGTGTTATTTTTGTTTTATCATCGAAGCAACCGATTAGATAAACGTCATAAGAGTTTGGAGGATATCCAGAAATAGTAGCTGGACTCGCGTAGGTGTCTCTTAGACTTGGATAGGAAAAACTATATAAGTAAGATTGTTTTATGGTGTCCAGTTTTGTACTTATCGTGCTGATATCGTTTTGGTTGGTAAGGATAAATGAAAGATTAGTTGACAAAGCATTATGACTATCTTCGAGTTTCTTCTTATTTGCTTCACTCAAGTTCTTATTTGTTGAGATGTCTACATCATGGTTTGCAACTTTTGTCGAGAGTCTATTTAAGATATTATTATAAGACTGTGATGTAGCTTCTAAGGTCTGAAGCTAGTTTTTGTTCGCTTTGCTCAGGTTTTTATTCGTTATAATATTTGAGAAATGAGTCGTTAACATGCTTCCATGCGTGTCTTGTGCTGCTTTTAAGTTTTCAATCTTGGCTTTGTTTGATTCTATACAATTTTTTATTTGTTTTGTTCGTTTTCATAACCAAAATACGTTGCCATTTATTATAACAAATATTTTGCTATCATTATTCCAGCTACCAACATAACAGCAGCAACTTCTATGTTATAATTAGTACGTTTTGGTTCAATGAAGAAGGTTTGGTTCATTTTGCTTAGGTGTAGGCTTTGATCATCTGATTCTAATTCACCTCGCTCAGCTTCTTTAATTTTAGGCTTATCAAGTCTTGGTTCTTGTTTAATTTTAGGCTTATCAGGTCTTGGTTCTAACTTAGGTTTTTTGTAGTTTAAGGTCTTATTTTCACTAAATGTCATGTCGTTGGTGGCCATCGTTGGAATATTATTATATCCAGCGATAAGTTTTTCTAAGATAATCATGTTACTCGGAATCAAGATAATCCCAGGACCTATCACCATATTAAGCACGACATGGGTGTCTTTGATAGCCATTCTCATGTTGGGAATTATCACGGTTAGATCGTCTTGAACGATAGTAGCGTTAACGAGTTTATGGAACATGTCTTGGGTTGGTAGAGACTTTGCATCTTGATTTACGATGGACCATCTCGTATTTGCTTGAGCTCCTTAAATACTATAAATGTAGGATTCTACAGCTTGTTGTAAAAGTTTTTGTCCTATTTGAGTAAGACCATCAGAACTCGTTTTTATGAACATTTTCCAGTCATCTGTTTCTGATTTAAAAATAACTTTGTCAATGTATTCATAACCAATTCCTAAAATACCCATGCTTCTATTATTCTTGGGGAATACGTGACGAAATTTCCTTGTTTTAGTCGAGTCATGTTTTGACTCAAAGTAGTCTATTCTATTACAAGTACGTTCGAGTTTATACTTCCAAATTTTTTTGTCGGATTATGGTTTTGCACGAGTTTTATAAGTTTGTCATTCACATAGGGATCCAGTTTCTCTGATCGTCTTAGAAATCGTGCCATGTGGTAGTAAAAATAATACCTAGCCATGGAGCTTATAACTTTAGGTTGATTCCTGGTTCCCGCTTCGCGCGCCTTTGGCGCCATGTGTTCGATGGACATACCACCCAAATAACTTAAAATATCAACCACTAATAAGCTAACGAAATAAGGATCATGTTTGTAGTCGAATGTTGCTTTTTGACTGTCCTTCGACTTGTCCGTGTTCTTCCAAGATGTTTCTAATGGTTCAAAATTACTCGTAAAAAAGTCGTCTTCGTTTACGTAGATCCTAAACTTAGTAAATTCCAGCTTTGCATTGTTTACCAACTTAAAACCTGTCACGGTGCCAAAACGATTCCAAATTTGTGGGATTCCATTCGCGTTCTAGTTGTTCCTTGATTTGTTGATTACTTAGTCAAAGATCATGCAACAACCTTGGATTGTTTTTTATACCAATCCATTCGATATTGTATCTATAAGACGCATTGCGTTTCCAATACGTCTTGGTGACAAGATTTAAAAGTTTACCGGTTTTATCGACTTCACCTTAAAAATCAAACTTTGTTATATCAGCATTTGGGTATTTTTTAAAGAATATTTTCTTAGCTTCAGACTCATCCCAAGTCTTTATTAATTTCATCGCTTTATCGTAGTCACTTCCATAATATTTTTTAAACATAGGAAAAAGTTGTGGGTAGAGTCGGTCTGTTGCTACTACCATTTATTTTACCAAAAAAAAAAAGTAATTCTTTAATAAATGAACAAACTCCCCGTGTTTATTGAAAATAAGGCAAGCAGCAAAGCACTTAAAGAAATTCTATTAGGAAGGAATATTAAAATTGATCGATTATTTGTAAAAAGCGTTTCTATTCTTTGGGACTTCAAAAATATCAAGAACAAGTATAAAATTATCAAGGTAGAAAGTAGAAACATCGTTTTAGATGAGGGTTATTATACCTTTGAAAACATCCAAGAAAAACTTGCTCCCGAAGGAATAAAGTTTTCTACGACACAAGATCATCATATTAATATTCATCACAAGACGAAGAACTTGTCACTCTTTCATTTTGGGAAATTGTTCGGATTTTCTTTAAATAAAAAAATAACTGCTAATACTTGGACAAAAAGTGAAAATGTTGCTGACATAAATCTTGGGCTAAGGTATATAACCATACATTGTGATGCCGTAGACGATTCAAAAAATTCGATACGCATGGAAAATTAAGTAGTGTTATTACCACTTTACCTATTACAACGAGGCAAGCTTTATCTGGATCTGTAACACGATATGAAGACATAGAAAGTTCCCTACAATTAAGAGAAGGAATTTATAATAAATTAGACTTTTGGACGAGTTCAAATATTAACGAAAATGTAGGATCGATATTAATGGAGATCTACCTTAGTTAAAAACTTATACAATAAAAGAATGGAAAATAAAGAACACGTAAACGCTTTTAAGAAAGAACAAGAACTTAGAAACCTCTATTATGATCCTAAATCTGGTTATAAAGGTGTAGAATCTCATTATAGAAAAGCCCTAGAAGATGGAATTCTGGTCACTAGAAAACAAATAAGAGAATGGTTAAAAACGCAAGACACCTACACGACATATAAAAAAATTACTAAGAAATATAAAACACAAAAAATGTTTGTAAAAAACCTAGTGGAACAACTTCAACTAGATCTCGTAGATATGAGTAATGTTCGATATAAAAACCAAGGCTATAATTGGATTCTTACAGGGGTTGAGATCCTAAGTCGATTTAGCTTCGCTGTTCCCGTACGTAAAAAAGACACTTGACATATGACAGAAGCTGTGGAAAAACTACTAAGCAAATTTAAAGCTCATTTTCAAAAATATCCAGATAAAATACAATTTGACGAAGGAAAAGAATTTTATAACGTAGGGGAGAAAAACCTACTAGAAAAAAATAACCTTTTTTTTCTACACACTCAGAAAGAAAAGCTGCTATCGTAGAAAGACTCAACCAAACCTTAAAAACGATGATGTGGAAATATTTTTACTCTAAGGGAACCTACACATGGATAGACGTTTTAGATAGTTTTACTTACATTTACAATCATGCGAGACATAGTACTACTTTAATGAGACCCGTAAATGTGAATAAAAATAATTCAGATCAAACCTGGCTTATTTTGTATAGACATTGGACTGGAAAATACCCGATGCCACGCTACAAAATTGGAGAAAGAGTAAGAGTAAGTAAATACAAGAATATTTTCGAAAAAGGATACGAAGCTAATTTTACAAACGAAATATTTGTGATTGATAAGATCTTCAGAGGAGAACCCACCATGTATGAAATAATTGACATAACAGATCATGAACCTATTTTAGGAAAATTCTATGAAGAATGATGGTCCCCTGTAGATAAAAAAGATGATACTTATAAAGTCGAAAAAATACTCAAAACCAGAGGAAATATGGCCTTGGTTAAATGGTTAGGTTATGACAGCAGACATAATTCTTGGGTAAAAAATTCCGACATAAAAAATCTGTAGCGTTTTGTTTTTAAATAAATGGATCGAGATTTTAAAGATTATGACTATGATGACCCTGCTCGTGAACGCCAAGAAATCGAGATGAACAAATACAGTGATAGAGACTACATCAATGACAACAACATCATAAACGATAACACAGAAAGAGATAACATAAATGAATTGTTGGAAGATGATATAGGTGGAGAAAAAGAAACTAGTTTTATAGAACCCGAAATAAAACCAGACGTACCAACGGTGAAACCCGGACTAGAATGGGATAAAACTCATGATGAATTAGATCTAGACAGCATCCCTAATCCACCGAAAGACCTAGCAAGACAAAGAAGAATCGAGACCATAGAGAAGAAAAATTTCTTACAGAATTTCTTAAATCCAAGTGTTGATAAAAAAGATGGGGTAAGTTCTAAACAAGTTATAGAAAATCTTAGAGTGAGAACAAATCAAAAAGGAAAAATCATAGGAGGAGAGTTTGAAGGTAAATATATTATAGTTTTAGAAGATGGTAGGCTTAACTATTCGAAAATAAACAACTACAAGAACATGTTAACAGATTTAAGGAATTGTCCCAAAAAGCTCAAGCCTAACATCGTGGTACAACTGCAGCACAAATAGAGGAAAACATAGAATCGCAAAGCGGCCGAGCCTTAGACACGATAAGCAGTGACAACCTAAACGACATCGTAAGTCAAGTCAGTGAAAACACCATCGAAAAACTACAAACAGATATAGACGACACAATGGACGACCTAAACAACAATCCTTTAGTCACCAAGCAACAGCATAGAGAACTTGATGGATTCCTCGAGACGCCAGAATCACAAACAACAAGAGAAAAGCTTGAAAACTTAGAAAACGAAGCCAACCATTGGAGATCAAAAAAATCACAAGAAACAGATTCAGAAAAGAAAGACGTCTATGACAAAATGGAGAAATTAGCTAGACTAGTCGCTGACAAAATAAGACTCGAAAACAATATGAAAACGGTAGAACCAGAAACACGAGATATTTTAAGAAACGAAGTCGAAAACATCGATCCCAATCGCTATGAAAAGTTTAAGAAATGGGCAAGGAGTAATTTATTGGCATTGAGTGGGATTGCCATAGCGATAGCTGGAATCATTACGATCGTGGTGGTTAACGCGAGATCCACCGTTAAAAAAGGAGCTCAAGCTACAGGACGCTTTGCAAAAGCGGTGGCGAACTTAGCTAAAGAAGCAGGAGTCATGGCTAGCACTATACTCAATGTACGTGGAACCGTCCTAAAATGGGGGAGGAAAAGGGTATATGTTTCTTTCCAGAAAACTTGTGGATCCTGGTTTTATTTTTAACTTGGTTCGCATATGACTACGCAAAGCGCCAAAGGATTGTATAAAAATAAAAAGCAAAACCAAAGTGAAGCGGCTAAGCCTTGAGCAAACCCGAATCACGAGAAACCCAAACGCTTCGCAGCCCTTGGCCTAAAAAAAATCTTTTACATAAATGACTCTGACTAGCGAATTAAGACCAGATTTTAAAAAAATTAAGATGAGCGACATCCATGGCCAAATAAGTAAGCATTATATCACCTTTAACCCTAATAAAGCTAATCCAGGAGAAGAAATTTATTATAGATATCCCTAGATTAAACAAAGAAGACTGCTTGGTAAGAAAGTCTTTAAGTTTAAAATTCGATTTTAAAAATGCTAATACCAAGTTTTGGTTTCTAAACAACTTAGGTAAAGCTTTAATGGATAACTTCACCGTGAGCGTAGGAGGTGAAATCTTATTCGATAATACTGGAAATGCTACTTATGAAATTTATAAAGATCTATGGTTGCCCAAAAGAACGAGAGAAGAAATGTTTGACTTTGGAGTTGCAAATGAAAATACGACAAAAGTTATCTCTAAGTCAGATGATGGGGCTAAAACAGGAAGCACGCAGAAGGTCTCAGATGCTTTAGTAGCAGAAGTTTTAAAAACAAAACAAAAAATAAAACTTTGTAGGATTTTAGGAGATCATGGATTATTTTCTCCCTGGTCGCTACAAAATAATCTTCAATATAAAATTACTTTACGTAAAGCAGATAAAATTATGGCAACTCAAAGCGGCTCGAGCGTAGAAGGGTATTCATTAAAAAATATCGAGTTAGAATATGAAAAAATTCAAAACAAAGATCTAGTTAATGAAAGTTATATGGGGTATGAATTTGGAAAAAGCTTGTCTTTCGAGCATGTTACTTTGCTAAAAACCGTAGAAAGGGATAAGGATTCCTCCTTAGTGAACGAAACCATAAACTTACCTAGAAAAAGCAAGGCAGCTATTGTGATGTTATTTAGAAACAAAACCGTAAGCGACCTGGAAGAATATGTTTATCCTAATATAGAGTCTATTAAAATAACTATCGAAGGAGTACCAAATTCTGTGTATGGTCAAGGAATTAAAAAAGAAGATCTATATACTGAAGCAAAAAGATTGTTTGAACACAAGTCCAAATTGGAATACGAACCTTCGGATATGACGATGAGAAAATTCTTCAAATATAAATTCGCATTAGTCGTAGATCTTAGAACCACCAAAGATAAACTCGTCGTAGGAGCAGGAAAAAAACTACTAAATACTCAAAATGGGGTGTTGTTAGAAATTACTAAAAAAACTACATCCGCAAACTTAATGTGTCATATATTCGTAGTAAGTGATGGACTAGTTAACTTTAAGAACCGAGTACTAGAAAATGTTCATTTTTAAGCGCTTTGCGGCGTAGCCTCACTATGTGGCAAAGCCTCGCAAAGCGGCGTAGCCTCATTACATGGCAAAGCCTAAAAAAATAAGCGAATCAGCACAGCCTAAAAAAAGCGTTTTTGTTTTTAAATAAATGGGAAATTGTATTAACACAGAAAAAATAGAACGACTGGTTCCAGATCCTAATAATCCAGGAGAAATGATTAAAGAAATAAAAATTAACAAGACTTGTGGATGTCCTTCCTGACTTGGAAGAAATGGAACCAGTCTTAAATTTAATGCTCATTTTGATTATAATAATACATTTACCAAAGAATTACAGACAAAAACAGGAAAAATAACAGAAACGTCTAAAAATGTGTAATTTAAAACGTTTGAAAAAATTACACATTTTTTTTTCTTCCCTGGTCGCTACGCCACGAAGTGTTCATAAGGATATCTAAAACTTATTTCTAATTTTGCATACTTCTTGTTTTTTAATTCTTGTAAAATCTCTGATTTTTCTTTTTTTTGAAATGGGCCCGAGGTAGTCATGAAAAATAATGTCCATATCTTTCTTACTTGGATTATAAAAAGAAACTAAACGTGAAATATTTTCTCAATAAGGTTTTGCAATAGAATTGAGTTGTTGTGTAATAACAATAGTAGTTGCCCATAATGTCTTGCAGAAAATCCTAATTTTACGAGTTCTGAAGTACGTTTTTTTACAAAAGAACTCGACGCGATGTCATCTAAAATAATTAAGGAATTAGTGCCTCTTGCAAATTCTACGACCATTTTTAAAAAAGATTCTACATCGTCTTGATCACAAGCTATTAAGATAAAATTTTCATCCTTATCATAAGGCCAAGATTGATAAGTCTTATTCCATTCATAGGTAGGACATATGAGAAATATATAATCAAAATAACCTAAGTAATTTTTCGCTTGAAAGTCTAACAAGTAGAAGGTTTTTCCAGAATTTGTCATTCCCACGATGATCATATTAAAAGGATATCCGTGTGTTTCAGAAGGCAGAGTATTCTTGGAATTATTTGAAATTTCTCATAAGATTCCGGGATGGAT
Source organism: Phenganax subtilis (assembly GCA_025434845.1). Classification (NCBI taxonomy): domain Eukaryota; kingdom Metazoa; phylum Cnidaria; class Anthozoa; order Malacalcyonacea; family Clavulariidae; genus Phenganax; species Phenganax subtilis. The sequence continues at coordinate 3,104 of JAOBYK011030868.1, read as the reverse complement.
TCCTCACTCGTTTTTTCTTGTGATTTTTTGTTTGCTTTGCTCAAGGCCTTGCCATGAAGTGCTGTTTTCGCTTCGCTCAGTTCTTCCTTGCATTCTTTATTATACGCGTTTGGATTGCTCTTATTATCATCATTTGTCTCGCTTGAGGTGTTGCTTTTGACATGCTTTCCTACAATTATGGTTCCAGAAAATAGTCCAACTAAAGGAATACAAGGCGTAATATATTCACGATAAATTTTACATCTTCTCTAAAAGGCTCATTATCTGAAAGTTGTTTTCCTAAAATTGCCCCTTTTCGATAAAACTTAAGTGTTCTAGCAACTCAGAAAATTTTCCAATCGCTATATCCGTAAACATATCATTGGTTTTATTAAGTTGTTCGCGTTAATAATTTTGAAAAATTTGTTCTAATGTTTTTTCGGAAGCTTTTTTAATATAAGTTTGCGTATAATAGCTGCCCCCTCGATGCTTTATTTCTTTTTCAGAAGCAAGTTTTAAAGGAGTCTCTCAAACGCTTTGCGTATTACTAAGATTACCCATTTATTATATAATAAATTTTACAAGAAAAATATACTGACAGAAGATCGTGGAGCGCTTTAGCACCATCTTGGAATTGGCTGTAATAGTAATATATAGTTTTTACACTTTTTAGCTGGTTATTTAGATTAGTAAAAGTGTGTAGGCTTCGCCGCTTTTTGTGCCCATGAAGCAATTGGAATCTTACTTCTTAGAACTTTGTTTCTTGGAATCGTATTTCTTGGAATTTTACAAATAAACCCAAGGGCGTACGGCGCCTTGGTTGGTTTTTCTTCGAACTCTTAGCATCTCCTTGAATCATGATATTACAGCTTCTTGGAACTTATTCATCATTCAAAACTCCACCACAGAAAACCCTAGATCTAAGACTTAACATTATCCCACAGGACACCCTAGATAAGATCGTATAAGAAGGAGTGGGTGTGGTTTGGGTGTGTTCCAAGCTCAATAATTATTCATAGGTTTGACATTACCACACCTAATTAATTATTCATAGGTTCGATGACGTCATAGCTCATTAATTATTCATACTATTGATGATGTCATAGCTCATTAAATATTTATGGACTTGTGGAGTGAAAAAAATTGCTGATTCAGCAATTTCACTCTTAATAATCGCCATCCCGAATAAGCGCCCTCCTAAGCTCATTAAATCTGCATAATAGAAAAATATATTATGTGATCAAAAATGCTCATTAAATATGCATAAAAAAAAATACTTTGACGCCATCTTGAATACTTAATTAGCTATTACATCATAGCTCATTAAATATGTATAATAGAAAAATATATTATGTGGTCAAAAATGCTCTAGAACCCCCCCCTTCTACACTACTAAAGTATGACGTGTAATATCCGTCAAAATTATACTTTAAAGTTATTGCTTTTGTAGTTCCATTTTCCAATTGAAATCCATAATTTTGCTATTCGAATTTCTATTTTTGGCATTCAAACTTGGAATGTATCATCCAGTGTTTCAATTGGTTAATATCACAATTATGATACTTTAATTTGAAATGTTGCTATTCTGCATTGATAACTTGCAATTTTGAGAACTTTCATTTTGCGTGGCAATCAGAAACCAATTCTTGACTTCCAATTTAATGACAACATGGCGCTTTTTGCCGCGAATTATTGCAATGCAGTTGCAAAATGGCTGAAGACGACGGTAATCGTGCGAGATTTGATCTGCAACGCGCAGTATCACTTTTACAGGAGGCAACGAAACTTTTATCAGATTATTCGAGTTCAGGAAAACCAGCAGAAGGAAACTTTCGCCAAATTGATCAACAGATTTCTAATAAAGTTCAGACTGTTCAGCATAATCCACCCACACTGACTATGCAAACAAGTTCAACCAACAATAGGAGAGAGAGAGTGCTTGGAAACTTTAGAAATTTATTTGCACCTTACACTAACCACGGAAGAAATATGAGTTCGTCTAGTAAGTCTGTGAATCCTCGAAAGAAAAGAAAAATAAACGCTGTGACGTATAGGAGGGAGACATGGACACATATATTTTTTCTGTGAGCCAACAGAGAACAATGCACACCGCCTACAGCTGCTCTGAAAGAAAAGCTGCAAAATGCTGGACCAGGTCGTCAAAAGATATGTTTTAATTGTAAGGCCACTTCGATTGAGGTCAAGGCAAAGCCGGAAGAGGTTTATCCAAAGCCTCAACAAAGTGGAGGATTTGACATACTTAGACGAGGTGCAAATACTAGTGAGCTTGTGTACATTGAACCACCACGTAGTGGTTATAGTGTACCATTTCTGCGTGATCATGCAAGCCTAGGTCAAGCAATTGCATTTATCAGGCCAATTCAAAAAAACCGGGATACTACACCATTGGACACAGAAAACAGTTATGATGATGAGGTATGATATAATCTTTACCTTGAATTGTTATATATGCATGTTAAAGTGACTAAAGTTTGAAAGCTTCCCTTTAGAACCCAAAGTATGTCAAACTGATTTAGTCACTTTATTCTTTTAAAGCCATAAAGGTATAACCATTAATCAAAGGAAGACTAGAGAAATAACAGTTGAGATACTTTATCTGCTTTAAATTACAAATCTTATGTGCTGTTTTTAAGTTTATGGAGCCAGCCCCCCTTAGTGAAGTGTATAAACTGTCAATCTGATGTGTCAGTAACTGAAATCAGAAAACACCAAGAATTGTGTTGCAAAGATGAAGAACTGTAAGTATTTTTGTACTTCCTCATTGACAGTAATGTTGCCCTGTTTAATAACTAATAGATGATTCTAGCACAAAATATGCATGTAGTTATACATATCATACAAAACTGGTATTTGTTGTTTAAATAGTATATGCACATATACTTGTACTAGGTTAAAAATGGAAGTTAATGAGGAATGTGATGATACATCAAATTCTGACTTCACTTTTGGGTCAGAGGTATTTTCAAGCTCACATTTTCTCCACGTTTTTGAATGCTATTCATATTATCAATTTTTCTACTTGAATTATTTTTTAGGAAGAGTGTTATGATTTTGGCTTGTTTCAATGTGATAACTGCCATGAAAAGATACCACCAGAGGAAACA
>JAOBYK011030867.1:0-48028 GCA_025434845.1 Phenganax subtilis | reverse complement strand
ACGACAAATTTGTTCCCAAGCTCCCAAAATTACCGCGCGCCTGCGAAAAAAATTGGCACATTTTGAAAGTGCAATTTCGCGTGAAAATATGCCAGGCGTGCCAGGGTGTTTGTTGGTGATCAGCCGATAAAAAGGGTTCGGGTTACAAAAGCTCTTGGAGTTCAATTGGACGAAAATTTAGCTTGGGATAATCATATTGATTATATTTCGAAAAGAATATCAGCCGGTATTAGTGCCATGAAAAAAATTAGAGAATATACGGACCAAGATACTCTTAAGTCCGTTCACTACGTGTTAGTCCAACTTTTTTCGACTATTGTTGTGAAGTCTGGGCTTCAATTAATGTTACTCTCACTAACCGTTTGCAAAAGCTTCAAAGCAGAAGTGCCAGAGTTATAATGAATTGTAAAAATGAGCATGGTCAATCCAGTCTCGCCCTTAGTCTACTTGGATGGAAAACTCTGGAAGAACAGAGGGCTCAGATAACAGCCAGGCTGATGTATAAGGTTCTACATAATATGGCACCAATGAAATTACAGGAAATTTTCGATAGTTCTAATACTGTCCATCACTATAATTTACGAGGGTCAGATTCTACTCTATTCCTTCCGCGTCCGAAAACTGAATATCTCAAAAAACGTATTAGTTTTAGAGGACCAAGAATATGGAATTCATTGACCAAACAAGCTAGAAGTAGTGAGTCTTAATCCATGTTTAATAGTACAATTTCTAATGCCAGCCTGATTAACAATAACTTATAATTATGTTAATGTGTATATAATTTGTTCATTTTTTTGTGTGTTTTATTAATTTGTAAATATTCATAGTTTTTATTCACGTCCCACTTAGAAACCAGCATTTGTTGAAGTGGTTGACGTGTTGAAATAAAAGTTTACCTACCTACCTACCTAAATATTTTACTAAAACAGATCCTACCATGACAGCTCCAGCAAGTTTTAAAGTTCCTTGAATACTTTGAGGTGTACCTAAAGGTTCTCCTAAAACTTTTTTACTTACCATAGAGACTCCTACTGCAGATAAGGTAAGAATTCGTGCATTGTAAATTTGATTAATACTTGGTTTAGTACTCATTTATTATAATAAATTTTTTAAATAAAATTTTCTTAACTTAGTGAAAACTATCTAAGATCGCAGACTCTTTTTTTGGATCTTCTTTAAACCCCCCACACTCATTTTTTATTTTATTCTGAGGTATATGTTTATTCTTAAGATACATATAAGAAATAGCTGCTGTTCCAACTATAGAAACTAAAGATACAAAGTATCCACAAAATGTAAGAGACCAAGAAGAATCATCATCTTTATTCTTCTCAAATTGTTCACGATTTTTCTTTTTTGCTTCTTTAGCTTGTTTAGAAATCTGTGCAAGACGTTTTCCAGCTGCTACTGTTCTTGGATCTTTCTTTTTCTTTTGCGTAGTAAGGTGTGTAGTGTTAACTTGTGGTGAAATATTTTGTTCTTTAAGAGTGTTTAAGTTTTGTCTATTTTCTTCACTCATTTATTTTAAGTAAAAATGAAAAGATTTTAAGTAGGATCCAGTACGTCTCAATTTTACTTAAAATCTGTTTAAAAATAGTCCAAGTAAAAGTAAGTACATCTTAAAGTTACTTGAAACCTACTTAAAGTTTACTTAAAAACCAGCCAAGTAAGTCTTAAGTAAAAATGTTGTAATTTTAAGAAAAAACAACTACACCTTAAAATCTACTCAAAAATCCACGAAGTCGCACCTAGTGCTTTTTTATGACTCTACAGCGACGTATAACTCTGATTCGTTTTTAATGGTGGATAAGTTATCTTGACGACAACTTATAAAAAATACAAGAATATCATTGACATTACTGACATAATCGACTAATCTAAACTCCTTATCTATTTCCATGATGAAGTAGTCTTCGATGTTGATTATACTTAAAAAATCCTTTTTAAACACGTTAAAAAAGGCAATACTACCATATTTTTTTATAATAGTTGCTTGATATTCCATACTGAGATTTGTTAATGTCGTATTATCGTCAAAAGTGTGGTAAAATAGTTTTACTTTTGTAACATTATTAATTTTCAGAGGCTTAATGAAGGTTGGAGGATATCCAGTACGATTATTACAAGGTTTTTTCCAACTGAGTTGATCTATGTTACTAAATTTAAATGTAAACATGAAATACGATCTTATATTAAATATGTCGTTTTTTTTAAACTCAAGTTCGATATCTCTTATCTTTATCATATTATTCGATGGGAGGGTCCTATTTGACGTGATATTAGTTTTATTTGACGCAATGTTGGCCTTATTAATTAAGGCTATTTTTCTATTTGTGTCGATAAGATAATAATTCGATGCAATATTGGTTTTATTTGCTTCACTCAAGTTTTTATTCGACTCTACATCGTCGCTAAATTTCTTAACATCTTCCTTGAACTTATTATTATCTTCCATGTTTCCAAAATACATTGCCATTTATTTAAAAGAAAAATCTATAAAATATACTTTGAAATTAGAACTCCAGCTATTAACATAACTACTGCAACTTCCAAAAGATGAGAGGAAAAAAGAATAATTTTTGAAATAGCAGACGTTTTTGAAGAAGATTTTGAAGAAGAAGGAATAGTTTTTGAAGTAGTTTTCGAATCAGTTTTTGAATCAGTTTTAAAATCGGTCTTCGGAATAGTTTTTGAATCAGTTTTAAAAAAAGTTTTCGTTGATGCTACATGGTTAACGTTGATATTTTTACCAAACTTCATATCTGTTGAGGCTATAGTTGAAACAGTATTATAGACTTCGATAGGTTTTTCTATGATTATCATACTAGAAGGGATTAAAATAATTCCGGAACCTATCATCATATTTAAAACTACATTAGTGTTTTTTATAGCAGTTCTCTTATTAGAAATAACATCAATAATATCATCTATAATATCGATAATATCATCTTGTACTATGATAATATCATCTTGTACTATGGTGTCTTGAAGTAGTTTATGGAGAATATCTTGAGTTTGAAAAGATTCGTTCCCTCATTTACTATAGACCATCTCGTATTGGCTTGAGCTCCTAACATACTATAAACATAAGACTCCACCGCTTGTTGTAAGAATTTTTGCCCGAGCTTTGTAAGCCCATTAGAAGACCTCTTAATAAAAAGTTTCCAGTCATCATTGCTTTTGTTTACTATTATAAAACATCCTTATATATTTTCCTTACAAGTAAGAAATTATAATAGGAGTCTTCTTTAAATATCTCGGGGTGTTTAAACATTCTCCATTTTATAGGCTCAAAATCAGAAACAAATTTTGTTAACTTGGGATTATCTTTAAAAGGGTTTTTCATAAAACTAGGCCTTGTTGGGATATTTTTTGCAACAAGCTTTAAGATGTCTTTAGAAACGTAAAGATTAAGCTCTTTTGGATCTTTTAAAAATCTTTTCATGAGATAATAAAAATAATAACGTGCTATAGAACTTATAATAGCCGGCTTGTTTTTTCTAGAAAATTGTTCTATAGACATACCTCCCAAGTAAGAAATAACATAAGGAACCACTAAACTCGTAAACTAAGGATTATGAAGATAGAATTCAGAATTTTCAAATAATTTTCTAATATCTTTAAGATCTCTTAGACTATCTGAATCAAATCTCGTATCTAAAGGGTCTAAATTATATGAAAAATAATCATTTTCATTAACGTAAAAACTTGTCATTGTAAAATCTTCACTCACTTTGCTCGTCTCTTCTAATTTTAAATCTGATACGGTTCCAAAATAATTATATATCTTAGGTGTCGATTCTTTGTCTTGATTCTTCTCCGCATTAAGACCAAGATCTCTTAACATTTTTGGATCATTTTTAATGTCTGGATTTTCTATGATATAATTATAATGAGCAGAAGGGTGCAAAGCACCCGCTTCGCGCGTTTTCCAGTAGATTTCATCAAAGAGTCTTAGCTCTTTAATTTCTGGATATACGGGGTTTTCACTTATTTTTACGGCACCTTTTGAAACAAAACGAGATAAATTGGCAGCTACATATTTTTGAAGAAATCTTTTTTCTGCTTTAGACTCATCCCAAGTTTTAATAAGTTTCATAGCTTTGTTATAGTCTTTTCCATAACATTTTTTATACATGGAATTGAGTTGAGGGTGAAGTCTGTCTGTCGCTACTTCCATTTATTTAAAAAGATTTTTGTTTCTAAAATAAATGAACGCAAAGTTGAATGAAGTGAATAAACTTACCGTATTTATAGAAAAAAATTCTAAAGAAATACTTTTAGACAGAAATATAAAAGTAGACCCCAGTGATAGATTATTTGTAAAAACTGCTACTATTTTTGGAAGTATAAAAATGTTAAAGATAAGTATAAAGTGTTTAGAGTCGACAAAGAAAATCTACAACTCAAAGAAGGATATTGGGCCTTTAATGATATCGTCGAGAAATTAAAATGTAAGGATATCAAGCTCTTAAAAACACAAGACAATCACGTTAAGATTTTTCATAAGACAAAATCAGTATACTTTTATTATCTTGGAACACTTTTCGAGTTTTCTCTTAATAAAAGTATAAGTCATAATACTTAGACAAAGAGTGAAGCTCCAGTTGATATAAATCGTGGACTAAGATATATTACGATACATTGTGACATTGTGGATAAGTCTAAAAACCTTCTAAATAGAAGCTAAAGTAGTACTATAGTAACTTTACCCATTACTACGACTCAAAGTTTAAATGGATCTGTTACACAATATGAAGATATAGAAAGTTCGATACAAGTAAAAGATGGAATCTATAATAAGTTAAACTTTTGGGTGAGTTCAAATATTAATGTGAATGAGATATGTTCCTTTTTATTAGAAACTTACCTTCAATAAACAATAAATGGAGAATTTTAAAAATAAACAAGAACATAAAAATCTATATTACGATCCTAAATCTGGTTATAAAGGTGTAGAATCACTTTGTAGGAAAGCTCATGACGACGGTTTACTCATTACTAGAAAACAAATATGTATATCCAGATAAGATTCAATTTGATGAAGAAAAAGAAATTTATAATGTAGGTGTAAAAAGTCTTTTAGAGTCTCATGATATAAAATACTTCTGTACACATTGTGATAGAAAAGCTGGTATCGTAGAAAGATTTAATAAAACTTTAAAATCAATTATGTGGAAATATTTTTACTCTAAAGGAACTTATAAACACGTAGATGTTTTAAACGATTTTGTGTACAATTATAATAATACAATACATAGTACTATTTTGATGAGCCCTAATGATGTGCATAAAAATAATTCCGAACAAGTTTGGTTAACTTTATATGGACATTGGACTGGGAAATATTTTTAACCTAAGTATAAAATTGGTGAAAAAGTGAGAGTAACTAACTATAATAATTTTTTTGGAAAAAGACATGAAGCTAGTTTTACCGAAGAAATTTTTGAAATCTCCAAGATTTTTAGAGGAGATCCTACCACGTATGAAATAAAAGACACTACAGAAAATGAACCTAATTTAGGAAACTTTCATGAAGAAGAGTTATCTCTTTTAAATAAAAAGAAAGCAAAGCAGATATTTATAGAGTCGAAAAAGTGTTCAAAACTAGAAGGAATATGGCTTTAGTAAAATGGTTAGGTTATGGTACTAAACATAACTCTTGGGTGAAGAAAAGTGGCATAAAAAACCTTAAATAAATAAATAGATGCAGAACTTACAGATTTTGATTATGATCATAATCGAGAATTTGAACGTGAACAGAAAGAAATTTAGATGAATAATCTAGGTCGTGAGTATGCAGAATATATGGAGAATGATAATATCGAAAAAGAGAACGAAACCATTTTTGCAGAGCCAGAGGTAGGTGAAAATGTGTTAGTTGACGTCGATCTAGATTGGGATGACACTTATGATAAGATTAGATTCCTTAATATCATCGATAAAAACAACGATGAAGTCTTTAATGATCTACATACAAGAATCGTCTTAAAAAAATTTTTGAAACAAAACGTCGTCGAAGGAGATGTTCCTTATTCTAAAGAGTCGATAGATAGATGTGAAGTAGGAAGAGGTAGAAATGGAGATATAATAGTTATTAATTTTGATGAAAAACCGATCGTGGTATTATGAGATTGTCGTTTAGATTACTCTAATAATAAAACCTTTCAAACTTATATAGATCAGTTTAAATCTCTACATCAAAATGTGTTACTCAAACATCAAAATACAGTCGCGGGTCTAATAGAGAAAAATATCACCACCAACAACATAAATGTAAGCAACTTAGATGAGATTACTAGTCGAATAATTAGAGACTCTTTAGAAAATTAACAATCTAGAATAGATGATATGTATGAGGATGTGGAGAGTAATCGATATTTAACAGAAGAAAAATTAAGAACTGCTCATGGATATTGCGACATCGTTTTGTTACAAAAATTGTTCTAAACCTGAATTTTTACAGATTTTCAGATTCGATTTTCATTGCGAATTCTGTCTCTATTCATCTTTACGACATTTTATTTGAATGCCTCATGAAATTAGCTTTCGATTGATTTGTTTTGTTCCCTTTAAAACGGGCTATTTTGCTTGAAAAAGTGCACTTTACAATATCATATTTACTCTAGTCACGCAAAATGGAGGTATTGAAATACAATCAAAACTACAAAAAAATAGCAAAAATCTCAAAAAACTACATCTGCTATTTTTTAGCTTACCTCTCAACAATTCTTTTGGTGTAATTTTTATGAAAAATGGTCCTGCGAAACGCTTTTTATTTATATTTTTACGACCGCGAACGCTTTGTTTACGTTGCCATACTTAGCCTCATTACATATTCAACAATGGGAAAACCCCAAAAAAGCGCAAGCGGTTTTACCCCTAGCCGACAAAATACCACCATTTAGACGGAAATTTCAGCGTGAAGCGATTCCCGGGGATTTTTTCCGCTAGGGGGACCCAGTTCTGAGATATGAGGCTCCGAAGCGAGTACGGAAGTTGCCGGCCGAGCGCAACAAATGAATAAATTCGTATGACACATATAAATGCTAATAAAACTGGTTCTATTCAACGGATTTTCTTCAAATTTTCACTGTGGATAGTAAACAAAACTGGCTTCATTCTTAGCTAAAAAACAAGGATATAAATAGCTGACAAACGAAGTATTTTTAAGAAATACAAACGTAATTGGACACTTCCGGTATGTAATTTTAGAATTTTTTTTGAAATACGACATTCGTTCATTGTTTTCCCCAATAACTCTCGCTATGTTTAGTGAATAAAAACAAAAATATATTCACTTTGTAGAGTTTTTTATGGCAATTTTAGTGGTACCAGTTTCAAAACTATCTGCAGCAAACAACGCGAGATATTTATTAGTGAAAGTCATCGTTCGAATTCGAACGATATTGACTTGCGCGGTCACCACATGCCTGGATCTCAATCTGTTGAGGAAAGCTAGAAAACTTAGAAAATGAGGCTGGTCATTGGCGACTTAAAAAACTTAATGAGTCAGATCCAGAGAAAGAAGCTGTATATGACATGTTAGAAAAAATAGCTAGTTTATCAGCCGATAAAATAAGATTAGAAAATAATATTAAAACTACTGATCCAGATACTGTAGATATTATTAGTGAAGAAATTGGGATTAATGATCTTAATAGACTAGAAAAATTTAAAGAATGGGCCAAAGATAATTTAGGAGGTTTAAGTGGTGTTGCTATAGTCATAAGAGGAATTATCACCACCGTATTCATAAATGCTAGAAGTGCTGTTAAAAAAGGAGCTCAAGCTACTAGTAGATTTGCTAAAGCTTTAGCAAATTTTGGTCAACAATTAGGACCTATCGCTGCTGGAGTGCTTAATATACTTAGTGGTACTTTAAAGTTTGGAGCAAAAGGTGTAAGTCTAATCGCTAAAAACCTTTCGATATTAGCATTAACATCAATTTGGGTTGTATAAGAATAAACGTTATAGAAATTAAATATTTTTTTACTTTTAAATAAATGGCCACTACTAACGAACTTAAACCCGATCATAGAAAACATAAAATGTCTGACATTAAAGGAGCTAGAAGTAAACATATTTTTACTTTTAATCCTAATAAGACTAATCTTGGAGAAGAAATTTACCTAGATATTCCAAGATTGAACAAAGAATATTGTTTAGTACCTAAATCATTAAACTTAAAGTTTGATTTTAAAAATGCTAATACAAATCATGGTGTTTGAATAATTTAGGAAAACTATTAGTAGAAAGATTATGTGTTGCTGTAAGAAGAGAAACTTTATTCGATAGTACTGGTAATGCTATTTATGAAGTTTATGAAGATCTATGGCTACCAAAAAGAACTAGAGAAGAAATGTGTGATAATGGGATAGTTATTGAGAATACTAGAAAAATAATTTCTAAGTCTGATGATGGAGCTAAATCTGGAAACACACAAAAAGTTTCAGATTCATTATTAGCTACAGTCCTAGGAAAAGAACAAAAAAAAACTTTCGAAAGTCTTAGGAGATCATAGATTATTTTGACCTTCTGCATTAAAAAATAATCTCCAATATAAAATTACTCTACCTAAAGATAGTAAAATAGTGGTAGCTCAAAGTGGAGAGAGTGTAGAAGGTCATAGTCTAGAAAATATCAAGCTGAGGTACGAAAAGATTCAAAACGAAGACTAGGCTAATAAGAGTATTCTGGGATATGAGGTAGGAAAAATTTTAAGCTTCAAGCATGTCACGATGTCAAAGAGTGTAGAGTGGGATAAAACAGCAACCTTGATAAACAAGACTATTAATTTACCTAGAAAGAGTATGGTTGCTATACTGATGTTATTTAGGAACAAATCTGTAACAGATTCTGAAGAATATATCTACCCTAATAAAGAGTCTATAAAAATTACTATCAAAGGTGTACCTAATTCTTTATATAGTAAGGGTATTAAGAAAGAAGATTTCTACGATGAAGCTAAAAGATTATTCGAGCATAATAGCGAGTTAGAATATGAACCTAGTAGTATAACGATTAGAAACTTTTTTAAGGATAAGTTTGCATTAGTGGTTGACTTAAGAACCACCAAAGATAAGCTAGTCGTAGGAGCTGGAAAAAAATGATTTAATACTCAAAATGGAGCATTGTTAGAAATTACTAAGAAAGCTACCTCAGCGAATGTAATGTGTCATATATATGTGGTTAGCGATGGATTAGTTAATTTTAAGAATAGAACGATAGAAAATGTTCATTACTGAAATCTCTTTCTTAAATTAATGGGAAATCGAGGTTGCTCACCGTTAGGCTGTTTTCAAACCAGTCATAGAATAGAAAATCTAGTACCTGATCCAAATAATCCTGAACAGCTTATTAAAGAAATAAAAGTAAAAAAGTCTTGCGGTTGTACAAGTAGACTTGGAAGAAATGAAACTAATCTTAAATTTACAACAAGTTTAGATTACAAAGACATTTTCACCGAAGATATTAAGAACATAAAAATATTAGTGAAAATGTGTAATTTAAAGAGATTATACATTTTTTTTATAAGCTGGAGAGTTTTCATGCTGATATCTTAAATAATTTCTAACTTTGCATATTTATTCTTTTTTAATTCTTGTAAGATCTTAGATTTTACTTTATTAGTTAAATGTCCGAGATAATGATCAAAAATAAGATCCATGTCTTTTTTAATAGGATTATAAAAAAAAACTAAACGAGTTATATTTTCTCGATAGGGTTTTGTGATAGTTGTTAATTGTTGAGTAATAACTGTACTAGAGAGTCCATAATGTCTCGCAGAAAAAGCTAATTTTACAAATTCTGAAATACGTTTTTTCACAAATGTACTTGCTGTGCAGTCGTCTAAAATAATAAGAGAATTCGTCCCCTTTGAAAATTCTACAACCATTTTAAAAAAGGTTCTACATCGTCTTGATCACAAGCCACAACGATAAAATTCTCAGCTTTATGATAAGGCCAAGTTGGATAAGTTTTATTCCATTCGTAAGTTGGACATATTAAAAAAATATAATCAAAATAACCTAGATAATGTTGCTCTAGCATTTTTAACAAATAATATGTTTTTCCAGAAGCGGTCATGCCTATGATAATCATGTTAAAAAGATTTCCATATGTTTTAGGTGTGATAGTGTTTTTGGACTTATTTGAAATCTCATCGACAAATCCTCTTTTTTTTGTGGAGTTTTTCGTGATTCTTGACGTGTACATTGTTCTTCTTTATTATTAGAAACATTTTGTGTACTTGTAGTTGTGTTGCTTATAACATGTTTTCCTACAATTAAAGATCCCGAAAAAATTCCTATCAGCGGAATATAAGGTGTAATATATTCGACGATAAATTTAATATTTTGTCGAATTGGTTCATTATCAGAAAGTTCTCTACCCATTTGTGTGGCATTTTCTATTAAATTAAGATGCTCCATAAGATCAAAAAATTTACTGATAAAAACATCCGTAATCATATCATTAGTTTTATTTAACAGGTCCTTCTTATAGTCTTGATGAATTTGTAAAGGTGTTTTTTCAGAAGCTTTTTTAATATAAGATTGCGTAGATTTATTTCTTTTGCGGAAGATAGATTTAATAAAGTTTTTGTAACGTTTAAATTCTGCGGATCAGTGTGGTCATTTATTTATTATAATTGTTTTGTTTTTTTTTTGGGGTCATAATTTTTCCTCTACTTATTTACACAGAATTATTCGCGTAATAGTCGCTTATACTTTGACGCCATCTTGGATTTTGCTGTAATAGTAGCTTATACTAATCACAAAAGTAGGAGTTAGAACTATTTTTCATTATAGTAATATATACTTTAGCGCCATCTTGGATTCTGCTCTAATAGTAGCTTATACTTTGATGCCATCTTGGATTCTCTGTAATAGTAGCTTATACTAATCGTGATGATGTAGTATTTGCACTACTTTTCACCTCTCTCTTCGTTCTTGTAATAGTAGCTTATAATAATTTTCTGAAAAGTGTGCCAGAATGCAGAAAACTACCCTACTACAGTTAATTACGTTCATAAATTTTTTACTTTTGTCTTTTTCTAGTCGTAGAGAAGAGAATATTTTTTCCACCGCTGATGTTTACATTCATGCAATGTAAAGAATATTTTCATTCGGTGGAAGATACATGAAATGCTCCATTTTACTGGCTTTGCCTGTTCCATCTGTCACTTGAAAAAAACGAGACATTTTCTGCTCACGTATGGATTGCCACTCAAGTTGTGTTTGTCTCCTAATATTTTCAGAACTTATGAGATGCTATTAACTACAATATGCACACAAGATGTTCAAAACTGCTGTGTACAAAATCAACTTCCAGCCATCTTAGGAAAGCATTAAGTGGTGAGGTTCTATTCCATTTCTTAGTTAAGCTTATAGTGATATTTATACATGGTTAAACACACTTGTGTTTGAGTACTACTGATCATATTTAATACATCATATTAGTCATTATTGCTTGACATTGCCTAGAAAACCATTGGACATATAGTTATCACAGTAATGCACGCTTCATTAATTGTGGCAAATCAAGTTTTTATTGAAAATGCAATTGGGCTTTCTGACACCTGTGTGAACTTTACATCCTGTCCAAGCATCGCCAGCAATGGCTTAGTAAAACTATCTATTGAAGTGTTCTTTTGTGACTACGCTAGTATGTAAATAATATGTTCTGGCCCTGTCAATCATTTATGCAAATGAGGTGAAATTTCAGGAATTTGGGTCAAGCTCCACTTACTTTTTATACAGTGATTTCTTATACAAATACAATTCTTATGAAAACCTGCCCATATATGCTCGATGTTGGGCGCAGTTTTGCATAATTTTTTTAGCGTTATTGGGACTATATATGAGGGAGAATTATGCCCACAAACCAAAACAACACAAAACAAACAATGAAATCAAACCACACTAAAGAAGTTGATTTTCAAAATAATAACTCCAAACAAAATCATACGATGTCTAACAATGCACAGAATTTAAAATCCAAACTTTTTGACAAAAACAAAAACCCTGTGGTAGGTAACACAAGGAACAACACTAACAAAAAAAAACAATATGTAGAGTACGTAATGAATTTAGTTTGAACTTTTCTATAATATCAGGTGACAAAATGAACGCAAATACAAATTCAAGAAAAATTTTCTAATCAGAAAAAAAAATTCAAATGTGAAACAAAACCAAATTAACCATGAAAAGGAAGTGGGTGATTTTTTAGCTATAATGAAAAAATTTATAATAGTAAGCGATAGTATGGTGCGGTTAAAAAGTGTAATATTTTATGTTTATATAAGTTTTGTAGTTAATTTCTTCCATATGGCAAAATATTTTTAGATTACCTTAGTTGTTTGCACATTTATTCAGACACGTTTGACTCTTATGAAAAAAGGAATCGCATTGCTTGTGAAGTTTTACCTATCGTAAATAAAGTGCTTAAAGCTAGTATGTCTCAGTTTGATTTTAAGAAATGTTCATTAGCATGTTTTTATGTGGTTTTTATAATAAATTTTAATCAAAAGCTTAAAAAAGTAGAAATATTTTAAAAAGACCCGTTTACCAATTGCAATAATATTAAAAACAAAAAAGTCTGATTGATTTGATTCATATCCAATAAATCAAAATACGGAGTTTGTAATATTCATAAGTTATGGATTAGTATATTTATTAGAACAAGCACAAAATCGTGGATATAATGTTTCTATACAACTTGATTTAAAAAAGTGTATAATGCTTAGTTGGGTATATAGAGATGTTAACCATAATAAAATTAAAATGCTCTAGATATCTTGATAGCGGTGATGAAGTTTTATTAAAGTATAATTTGAAAAATAAGGACTTTATTATGAGGAAGTGTTGGTGCAATGATTGCAGTGTTGTTAGTTTATCATGTGTGGGGAAAATTAAGATGTTTTGTTTAGGCTGCTGGGGGCTTTTCTTAAGATGTGTGAGTCTTACAACCAATCTGTAAAAAATTTAAAGCTATTAAAGTTGAGGTTGCGTTTTATAGGCGATATGAGAATCAGTATGAATATGAGATTTTAAAAGTCGGAAATCTACGGAGGATGGTGGAACAAAATAAGGACTTGGCTGTGTTGGAAAGTGCTGGTAGGATACTAGATAAATCTAAACTTTTAATAAAAATGGAAATGAGAATGAGATAGTGTTCTTAAATAAATGTGATTTTAGAGTTTTTGTCTTTAGTAGTATTACGTGTAATAATAAATATCTGTGAGGATTTTACAAAACTGAAACGATTAGTGCCAGATTTGTTTGTACAAAGTGCCATGAAGAGCTTGGATATAATCCCAGTTGCAGTGAACGTTCTTTATATTTTGTAAATACATGTAGCACCAGGGTGCATTACGAGTCTAAAGTTAGTAAAGAAAAAAAAGGAAGAAATTAAGCAAGGGAAATAAGGATATATCAAAATAACGCTGACAAAATGTAGTGAAATGTGTTAGAAGTAATAAAGATAATGAAGATAAGAAGACAACGGCACAAGAAGGAAAACAAATTAAAAAACAAAAAGCTGAGGAAGGAGAAAAATTAAAGAATGACAAAAATTACATATATAATAAATGGAGTCTACTCAACAAGCTACATTACATCAAGAACTCTTGATACTATCAGCAGTGAAAGGAATTAAATAGACGGCGGCTTACATTAAAAAAGCATTCGAGACAACACTTAAACAAATTCACTCTGATTTCCATCGAGAACAAATGAACTCAACGAACGAAATGCTAATAGACACGAGCATCGGAAAATTCCCCAACCTCATGCTTCATTTTGAAATGAAACATGTCTCTACAGAGATAGGAAAAGAACTCGTTGAAAGCAAAACATTTCGACAAGACTAAAATTAATCTTGGAATCGGTCACCCCGTATATTCTACTTATTGGAACTCTTTCCGGATGTTTCATCGTCGGTAAACATGTTATAAAAAAAATTAATTCAACAGTAAATAAAGAGTAACAATGTCAACAAACAACGCAGGAATCACCAGATCCAAATGACAACCCAGAGATTTAGGAATTTTATTCCAGCTGTCCAATAAAGCCAAATATTTCAAAACTTCAGACTTTCAAACCATAAATGACCCATTCAACATGATTATAGTTGGAACCACTCGTTGTTGCAAAACTCATTATTTACTTAATATATTAGAGCAAGATTACATGGGCTGATTTGACTAATTTTTTAAAATATGCCTGACCTACAAATGGAACAGAACTAATCAAAACTAGCGTATGACAAGATGACAGTTTTATCATTATAAGCTGAGAGCATGAACATGTTGAGTCTTTTTTTAAAATAAATTGTTGAATATTCGAAAGGAACAAACTCGTTAATCGTACTCGATCATTGCGCATGTGGAAAATTTGTAAAACATGTTGAGTCTTTTTTGAAACAAATTGTTAAATATTCAAAAGGAACAAACTTGTTAATCATACCCGATGATTGCGCGTCTGGGAAATTTGTTAAAAAATAGAATGTCCGAGCTCGTAAATCTAGCATTACCAGCAAGACTATGTGGCCTCAGCACAATTGTCAGTACTCAGCTGCTAACGTCGATTGCTAACCCCTAAGGTGAAAATATTTCTAGGCTTGTTTCATTTTACAATTTGAGAAAAAAGATATGAACATTATTCTTGATGACTACTTGGTTGACAGCATTAAAAAAAAGTGACGTTCTCAACAACTTAAAAAATATAAAATTTTCCAAATTCGATATATCTCTAAGATATCCATACCATTATTCAGTCGGTCGACCAGCCACGTCGATAATGACGTCATCAATAACTTTTAAATCACTGAGTAATTTGATCTCGTCCAATTTGGAATACTCACCCGTTCTCAAAATCGTAATAATAATTTTTTTTATTACAAATTTATTTCTATGATGTGCTTGCAAATTTATAATGTTGTACACGATTACAGATGATACTTTTACTAAGATAGGCAGGGATAAATGATCCAATTTCTGTTATTAATAACGTGAAAAGATTAACAATGCGAGTTCCAGCCCCCACAACTGTTGAGACAACACTCGTAATATCTAATGAAATTTTAGTTCATTTGAGTTTTTTGTATTTTTTATGATATGCTTGATACTTGTGGTAATAGTTGTCGTAAATTCTCATCAGTTCATTGCAAGTTTCTTGATTAATTTCATCGGATATACGATTGAAGTCTTGTTTCATTTATTTCGTGTCTAGGAAATTAGTAATGCACTTCTCCAATAACTTTGTTTTTGATATTAACCAGCCATGAGTTACTACAATTATTTTATACAGCACATTAAGGCTCATCGCTTTTTTTTTAATCTCAAGTAGCATACCATTTTGAGTATTCATGAGCTTTTTACTATTTTCGACCACGTGCCATTCATTCACGGTTCGAAAGTCGACAACCAGAGCAAATTTATCGTGGAAGAATTCTCTAATGGTCATATCAATATGGCTGTGTTGCAATTATCAAATAATCTTTTGGCTTTGGAATACAAGTGCTCTTTCTTAACACCCTGGCTATAAATACAATTAGGCACGCCTTTTATAGTTATTTTGACAGATTCTATTTTTAGGTAAATGAATTCTTTGCTATCATCTCTGATTCTTTTGTTTTTAAACAACATGAAAATTGCCGCCATATTTTTTCAAGGAAAACTCACAGTTTCATTGACGAGCGCACTAGATTTGTACCATTCGACAGTTTTCATTAAAGTTGCTGTTAAAAACTTAATGATCTTCCTCCTGCATATTCAGAAAACTCCTACGTAAAAAAAGTTTCATTCTCGGTCGTCTCATACTCAATCTCGATATTTTCAAGTGTGTATCCTTCTACTCTTTCACCTGATTGAGCCGCCATGATATTTGAAGCTTTTCGTAGTGTAACCTTAGACTGAAATTATGATCCATGGAATAACGCAAATACAATCCTTGATCTATTATGGTTTTGTGTAGCTTAATTTTTTGTTTTGTTTTGTGGACAGCTTTCATCAATGCGCCGGAAACTCTTTGAGTCATACCACTCAAGGCACCATCATTAGAACCGCAAATCAACTTTCTCGTATTCTCATTTGCTACTCCATATTCGACGAGTACATCTCGAACGTTTTCTTACAACAAGAGATCGTTGTATGCCTCGAGTTTGCTGTGACCATTTTTGCCAAAAATGTTTTCACCTCGAACTGAAATTTAAAGCCTTACAAAAGGTCATTTTCCAAGATTTATTAAAAACCAAGAGTTATCATTTTTGTTTTTAAAGTCGAATTTCAAATTCAAACTGCCTGGGACCAAGTGTGCATTGGGTTTCAATTTTGGAACATCACTGTAAATTTTCTTTTCAGGGTCAGCCTTGTTTAGATTAAATATAATGACGCGTTTTATTCTAGTGCCCTTAGTATCTGAAATTTTGAGTTTTCCATAACTAGGAGTTAGTATGTAATTTTTCATTTATTATATGTGAAAAATAAAGATTTTTTGTCTCTATACCTATCATATACAAACCAAGTTATTGCTAACGCTAATATCCATAAATTTTTTGATAAGAAACTTATACCTTTTGCCCTCCGACTTAAAATATTACTAAGTACATTTAGTGTAGAACTAGGAATGGAACCTAATTGTTTTGAAATATTTGCCAAAGATTTTGCAAAACTACTTATCAATTGCAATGATTTTCGAAGAATTGTTCTAGACTTGATGACCATTGTTATGATTAGTCCCCCTATTGCCATGGCAACACTGCTCAAGGCAGCCAAGTTTTTCCTTGCCCATTTTTTGAACCTTTCCAAATGTTTAGCATATGAAATTTGTTGTTTTCTAGGGTCTTCTTTATTTTTTTGATCTATTGTTCTATCCCTAGCCACCCTTAGCCCGACAACTCTTTCCTCCAGTTTGATATACTTTTCAGGTTTGTTTGTGGCATCTCTTTCCTCGATCATTTTATTAGGTAGTTCCTAAAAACGATTAGCTCGATTTTGCAAAGTACTTTCAACACCGACGCGACCACTAACCTTTTTACCAGAATTTAACACAACTCTGAGTTCTCTATTTTCCTGAGGAGTCAACCATTCAATGTTAGATGTATTCGGGGCCGTGTCCATGAGAATATATTTATCACACTCTAATTCGGCATTATTAGTTTTCCATTCAAGCACTATAAAATTTATCTCTTGTTAGAACTTCCTTACGGCATCCTTTACATATTTTGATTTCACGGCCGTGTTATACCTAAGAGTATTTTTATCCTTTATTAGGCCAATTTGGGGTTGGCCTTTTTTATTATTCTTGATTAATGGTTTATGTGCTATGCGGTTTCTTGGCATTGTACCGTATTATGTTTCAGTTCCATTTCTCTATCGCTGTTAACGAATTTGAAGTCTGCACTAATTAATTCTATAAATTGCTCTACCGTGTACGCCGCATTGTTTTCATATTTCACAAGATGGTCTTAATTTTGTAGTTTATCGTTGTCTCAATCACAATTAGGTTTTACTAATGAAGTTTCGTTGTTGTCTTTTTCAAGTATTGACTCTTCAATTTCATGATCTTGATCTGGTTGTTGCGAAGGTTCTTTACTTAAGTCCAAGTCGTTTAATTCAATGTCTAGAATTTATTTAATGTCTTGAATTTCACTTTATTTAATCCAGGAATTATGTCTACTACCATAGCCTAACCACTTTACAAACATCTTATCCCGTCAGGTGTTAAGTATTTCTCAACTTGGAAAATGTTGTCTTGCTTGTCAACAGGAGAAAGCTTTGCTCATAGAATTTTCCAATAATAGGCTCATTGTCTGTAATGTCCTCGATTTCACATATGTTTGCATCGCCTCTGAATATTTTACTAATTTGGAATATCTCTTCGATCAAATTTGCTTCGTGTCCTTCTTCAAAAATGTTTTTTTATTTCCTCACTCTGACGAGATATCCAATCTTGTACTTTGGCAAAGGAAATTCCTCATGCAATCCAATGACCATATATGATATTCCATACTTAATCTTGATTAGACTTATCAATGTCAGCAGGTTTCATAAGAATTGCTGTGTGTTTTGTGTGGTTGTAGTTGTTCATGAGTTCGTCTAATACGTTTATCTATTCATATGTATCTTTGGAATAAGAATATTTCTACATCATAGTTTTTTATGTTTTGTTGAATCTTTTCACAACAGCTGTTTTTTCGATGATATTGTAGAAATGTACTCAATTCCATGATTTGTGAGCAAGTCTTCTACTCCTACATTGTAAAATTCTTTTACATCATCAAACTGAGCAGCATCGGGGTATTTCCGGAAGCAGTGTTTGAACTTGCGTAGTAATTCTCCGACAGCTTTTTTCATATCCTCAGTGTCTTTTCCATACACACGAATTGGAAACGCCTATCCGCTTAAAATTTAAACAGTTGTTAGGATCGATGCGTAACCTTAGTTTTTTGTCTAAATTTGCTAATGTCCACCGAGTCGATTACTATTTGGTCTCCAAGGTCATTTAAATAAGTTTTGATAAATTTGTGCTGCCTTAGAATCCGTTTGTATCTCCTAAATGTGTCTTGTGTTTTTAACCATTCTTTGATTTGTTGTCTTGTTATGTTTAGACCATTGTCAAGTGCTTTTTGGTATAATCTTTCGGCGGATTGATAACCGGTTTTAGAATCGCCATACATTTGTGGCAATTCTCGTTCCTTTGTAAAGCTGTCCATTTATTTAAAGTATACAAAGTTTTAATAATACCCACCGAATTGAAACATATTTGCCGGTGTGACGTCAGGCGTTTATTTACTCCAAATGCTGTTGTAAATTAACATTTTGCATTTGATGGCTTGTAGTGTGACACCGACTCATTTAGGCTTTGTGTTGTCGTAATGGGCAAAACAACAAAGCCAAGCTTCTTTGTCTATCCGTGTTGAAATTCAGTGACTTATTAACTGCATCGCAATGTATTTTGATGTATCTTAGGCCTTGATTTACGTCACATTTGTTTTTGCTTTCAACCCCCGTGGTATTTTCTTATTGGCAGTAAATCCTAGCAATAATTGATAACTCTTAAGGTGTAGGATGTCATCACCACAATAGATTTTTGTCCTGTTGGTATAGGGAAGTTTTTAAACTTCAATTTTGTATTTGCTTAGTTCTATTTTAATATGTGTAAAAGTCAATTACCCAATAGGAAGTATAATTGCTGCTAGACCTTAGTTAATAAAGCTGTTAACTCGCCTGATTAAATTCTTATAATTCCAGTAAACGGTGGCTGATTAAAGAAATAGTTTTGAGCCCGAATTTGTCCTGATACGATCATAAATGTGTTATTCTTTCCGATTAGTTTTAATTAGTGTTGTTAGCTTAATCATTTAATTTAGTTAAAATTTTAATTTAAATAAATGGACAAGTCTGAACCGAACAGATATTGAAAGGCTGTATATGGCGAGAAATAATACAAGAAAGCAGACTCCATCCAAGACCAACAAAAACAAAATCTAAAATCAAGTTTTGTTAAAAAATATACACATGCGACCTTGAAAAGCTTGGAATTGATGTTGCTGTCGATCAGGACATAAAGTCATTTAAAACAAGTATGGATTATGACATCAGTGATGTATATGGAGTGGATATAAATTCAAAAACATTTAAAGACAACTGCTCTTATGCTTTGATGCTTTGAATTGGATTCCAAGAATATTGAACTCTCGAGGAACAATTACAGGATTAAGACTTGAGGACAATTCCAAATTTGATTTCACAAGCTTTGACATTTATGTTAGTGAAAATGATAATTTCAAGTGTAACTTTGAAGCAATAAACACCAAGTGGAAAACTTCCGAAAATGTTAATAAAATCACAAGAGCAAAGTTCGATTATGAAAATGATCCCCAGTTTTGGAAGCCTTGTTGTGGCATATGTATTGTCTTTTAAAGCTGGAATGGGTATGAAGCATAATAACATATCTAATCAATTCAAAATTATCACAAGTATTGCCAAGTAGTACTTTTTATACCACACAAAACGATTCCTAAGACATCCAAAGAAACTCTGACATATCTTATGTCGATGATAATACAATCGAACTTATGACAAAACATATTTCAACTTGAAAAGTGTGGAACATCGCACTGCTTATACACAAGAAAGAATTTGCAAAAAGAGTGGTTGTGAAAAAAACAAAAACAAAACATATGTATTTCCTGGACGTCATTACAACATGGGGGCTCTTGGAATCAAATATGACTATGTATCAGAAGTTGTGAGTAAATCAGATGATGATTGGAAATCATTCATTAAAAGTCCTCAAATGGATTAACAGCAATTGGCCAAAAGTTGTTACAACATGCTATGGATAGTTATGTGTATTGTATTCTCAGAGTACAAGCAAAAACCAGGTGGTCTATTGTCAACTGAGGTGCTAAATCTAGTCAAACACAAGACGTGTACCACAAGCTCGTAAAAGACACTGTCATTCAAGACGATCCAACCGTAACCATATCCAACATGAGACAGGCCACTCAAGGCACTAATTTTGTTTTGAATATGGTGATTAGTTCTGGTATTATTATGATCCTTTCAAACATGATTATCTTAGATCACCCGATTGAGGAATTTAGTAATATGCTCACCACAGCAACTAATGATATGAAATTTGGTAAAAATGACAATTTAAGTTAAGTAACACCAGACATTAACCCTAAACCAAATATTCATCCTAATCGTTGAAAACCAAATATTATTCTTAATCCCGTTATATCAAATCTCACAAATGCAAACATACTAAGTCACGCGAGTTAAAACACGTTTGAAGTCACAACCACAACGTTAGGTTTAGGTTTAATTTAAGCAAAATTCATACTATGAAAAAATCTTTCATTTTTTACCAATAAATATATGACACTTAATTATGCTTGCAATCCAAACAAACACATCAAACCCGATTGTATAAAAACATATTTATACAACTTCACCTATGCAGATATCATCAAGTTTGTAGTGTATACCTATATCCATGAATGGCGGTTATCCAGCCACTTTTGCTAAATCATACATTTGATAATGATGCAGTTCTTTAAAATCTTACTATTAAATACACAATTTATATATTAATGAAAGACAAAACTGGGGAAATTTCAGGTGTAAATATCGTTACAATAACAAGCCAGAACGTCATAAAATTTGCAGTTATCAAGTTGTTCCATTAGACCTTAAAGTTTGTCTCAAAGATCATGTGACAGATATTCGTAAGGTATTTATGTTTATCTAGCAATTATAAAAATAGCAGGGGAAAATAATAGAAATGAATCCAAT
Organism: Phenganax subtilis; assembly: GCA_025434845.1. Lineage (NCBI taxonomy): Eukaryota > Metazoa > Cnidaria > Anthozoa > Malacalcyonacea > Clavulariidae > Phenganax > Phenganax subtilis. The sequence goes on along the minus strand of JAOBYK011030867.1, from coordinate 26,721 downwards.
TTGAATGTTGCAGTTGAAACAACTACTCGCACATAAATAATTACTTGAGTTTAGTTGTAACAGATACGAAGACTACTTGAAATTACTTGGCTGAAATCTGAGTAGATTTACACATTAAATGAACGGGCAATACAACCACAATACCACAAGTTACAACAACAACAACAGCAACGCTTCAAGTTATTAATACACAATTGCAAAATAAAGCCAATGATCCGAAAAAAAGTCAAAGCTGGTAAGCATCTAGCTGAAATGTCAAGCCAGGCCAAAGAAGCAAAAAAGAAAAGACTAGAAGAACAACAACAGCAACAAACAAACAACAAGTGGGGATACTTCGCTATATTTTCTGCGATAGAATTGGTATATTTTGCTACATGAACCCACGATCTGCACCTAAGAAACAATAGCCAAGTTGAGACGCTGAAAAACCACAACCACCAACGCCAACAACACAAAATGACATAGATATTGAACTAGACACGTTTGACTAGAATTTCATAAACATTTTACATATAATAAATGACCTCTACCGAACTGAATATATTAATCGAATTTATAGTGCAGCTGTGTGACAATGACAGTCGTAAGTGTTTCCATGTTGAGTAAGAAAGCATTTGCGGAACCTTCTGGGACACCACAAAATATATATGGAGTGTTAAAAATGGCTGGAGCTGCTATAATTGGGTCGGTATTGGTAAAATATCTCAAACACAAGAAAATTATTCCAGAAAAGATTGACAACAGATAAATGGCATCAACAGTAGCAGGAGGTGTTTTCAATGTCTTTGCTTTTGCAAGTGCTGGATATTTATTCAGTAAACTCAATCGTTCTGGATATGAAGAAGAAATGAAAAGACACAACCTCGCTCTGAAAAGGCTCGCTACTGTAAAAGTAAAGTGGTATGAAGAAGAAAATGCTCGAAAAGACAAAATTGCAATTTATGAACAGGAACTATCCGATGCTAATGCAGACATTAAAACTACAATTGAAGCGTTGACACAAATTAAAGATCTAAACGTGGCATGGGAACAAGAACTTATCTTGGATGACTACTACAAATCTTCAAAACGAAGTGCAAAAATATCAACACATTGCTTTGGGTGTTATGGGACTTGCCGGCAGTTGGGTCTTGATAAAGTCCCAGGCTATTTGTTACAACTAAAAATCAAAGATTTTTATATATGATATAAGAATGAACAATCAACCAAGTTTAAACAGCTTAGACAAAACCCAAAAAGTTGAACAGTAAGAGATGTTCGGAAATGAACAAAGATGAAATATCCCAAGCACTTGGTATAGAAAATATCAAGTATGAAGCTTGTTGTTAAGAGAAAATTAAGAAACCTCATCCTGTAAGGACGATTCACTTAAATGCTGGTTAGATGGAATGTTTCCCAAGTATTAACAAAGCAGGTCAATGATTTGGAATTAATCCAGAGAGTATCAGGGAAGCTTATGATACAAGTGTTAAATTATGCATTCAACGTGATGTTTCTATTATCGAATTTCAAACTGGAACGATTGGGCAGGCCAAGACACGGCGCAAAGGAACGAAAAATATGATCGCACAACCTTTTACACTTGGGGTTACGATAACTGCCCCGGATTTAGAAATTCATGATACAAATTTGAAGTTCAAGACCTGTTTTTCATAGGTATGAAATTAAAGACTTGCGTTGTTTTTTTTTTATCATTATACTAATTTGGTCCGTTTATAATGCCCACAGAATCATGTATTAATTTCATCTGACAATATGCGCCATTTGTCACCTTCTGAACTCAGGAATATTTTTTATCAGTTTCTGGGTAAAGTTTATGTTTTATGGATCTTATAACATTCATGAATCTAGTTTGAGGTGTTTTGCTGAATAGGCAATTTTTGCAATCTTCGAATTCTAATGTTTTATCTTTAACAGATTTTTTCAATCTCTTACATTTCTTGTCTTCTTTTAAGCTTTCTTTCTTGTAATTATACAAACTTGACAGTAGCCCGACAAATCCTATAATTTCAGTTCCCCGCATTCATTTCTGAAAACCCCCAGGCTTATTTTTGTTTAGGTTTTTGTAATATGCGGGTTGTTGGTGATGAGTTAGCTCGTGTCGGACAATTTTACTAGATCTGGGAAAATATCCTCGCAAAAATCATCATTCATTCTCAATCTCATAACATAGTGAATCTGTATCTGTACATAATAACTTCGCACGATCACTGCCTTTAGCTCTAATATAATTATAATGAAAATCATACATTAATGATTTCAATATGTCCAAGATACTCACACCCAAATAGATTGGTTTATTCAAAATGATTTTTGTTTTATACATGTGAACAGCGGTAAGGTTCTCTGAGAATATTGCAAATGATTTATGAATTGGGTTCTTGATAAATTTTTCGATTTGTTTGGGTTTGTGGCGAGTTGCATCTCAACGCGATCGTGAGTGTTTTCCATTGTTTCACCAATTACCAAATTATTCATTAGTTTGAAGAAATCTTTCTGGAACTTGTTTTAACTGCGCTTCTCAATTTCGTGTTGATTTCAACCAACTGGACTCTTCAAATCGAATGCCTTTATGAAAAGTTTTTGATAATATCAGTCCTTTTTCTAAATTTTTCTTCAAGGACCATGATGTACCAGTCAGAACTGATTTTTTGCTGCTGTTACTGGTTTTCATTTCTTCTGGAGCTAGGGGGTAATCACTATGCCAGTCATGTAAGTGTTTGGAGTCTTTGAGGTTGACTTCTAATATACATGGAGCATTTTTCCAGTTATTTAACTCGTGGGATGTCATCTATTTGAACTTGTTTATGGGGCACTTATGTAGTTTTTCCCATCAGTATAGATTGTTTGCGTCTAAATATGGAATATAAGTATTTCGCTTTTTTGGGTCGTAGTTGTTTAGGTATTTGTTGTTTGCAATCGCGTATTCTTTTACCAACACGGAAACACCCCTACTTATTCCCTTTCCTATCATGAGATACATATCTTCAATCCTAGACAAAAACCCTTGGCACACTTTGCAGAGATGACCAAATTTTTCTCTTTTGTCAAAACAACACCCAAGTATACACTCACTGTAACCAAAGTACAATTTTTAAAGACCCCTAAACGCCAATACAGCGTTGCGTCAAAGCAGAACAGTAAGGAAAATCATTCCTAGCGTTAAATGGGGGGGGGGGGCAGGGGGGTTAATAGATCTAACCGTTAGGAGGGTGTTCAATTCATGGTTTCATGCCTACGGTGTACCATCATTTTTGTCCAGGATTGTCTGGGGTAAAACAACTACATTAAAAGATCGTTACTGTGCAAAATTTTGGCTCAAAATTACCTAATTCATAATTAGAGCAGGTCTCATAGTATAGGCGGGGCTATTTACATGCATATGAATGCGTTGTAATTAAAAAGAGGGTGTGCAAAAGAGTTTTCTTGAATGTGACGTAATCGGGTAAGTGGGGTAATGTAAACCACGCACTGAGCGTATATAAAACCTGGCCAACAGACCTTTCTTTGGTAATATATGTGTTTTCGAGTTACGATATATGTCAGCAATGGCCTACACGTGAAGAATATCAGCTCAGCAAAAGGCCATGGCGCTGTATTACAGAAGAAAATTTCGTGAGTCCTACAGACAAATTGCTAAGAAGTGTAATATAAGTGCATCTTCCGGAGTAAGGATTGGTAAAGCGAAACATATAGGAAAACACGCTGCAGCAGTTGCAAGCATGCGAGGACGGTCTAAAATGGTTAGTTGAAGATGTGTCAGAAAATTAATCGGGTGTATTACGAACGCAAGGAAAAACAACCCAAATATAACGGTTAAATCGCTCGTGAGAGAATGTGGTCTATCCCTAGAAATGGCTCATCGTCCAACATTTTCGAGGAGATTGAACGAGAAAGGATACGGCTTCTTTCAGGCACGGAAAAGGACTTGTAAATGACGAAGACAAAAAACTTCGGCGTAAATACGCTCGCCAAATAAAACGTTGCATGCAGAAGAATTCAAATTTTTGGAAAGAGGAGGTGGCGTTTTACTTGGACGGTGTTTCTTTTGTTTATAAAATTGAACAGCGCATATGCATCGAGAGCAAGAGTTTTGAAGAAAAAGTCTGAAGGCTTAGTAGTAACAGAAAGTGTTTTCGAAGGAGTTGTGGTAAACGACTGCACCTTTGCCATAGCTTACGGAAAAGGTGTGGTTCTCAAAGTTCGATACGAAAAAATGAGTGGAAGTTTTTCCAAAAAGTCCGTGAGGCAGCATTTTAATCCTTGTTTTGCTAAGTGATGACCGAAAAGGAACTGACGTCGCCTGTTTCTAATGGACAATGACCCTTCGCAGACATGTAAAGCCGCGCATAAAGCAATGCCAGACATCGAGGCAGACTTTCATAAGATTCCTGCTCGATCACCTGATTTAAATCCAATCGAGAATATATTTCTTTTAGTGAAGAAAAATCTGGAAAATGAAGCAATAGCAAAAAATATATAACCTCTGAAACGTTTCAAGAGTTTTCCGAACGGGTTTTAGAGATAGTTTTACAGACTTGGAACTGATGTGGTGGATCGTGCTATTACCAGCCTTTCAAGTCGAGTAGAAGCTGTCTTAAAATCCAAAGGAAATCGTTTGAAATAAAAAGTCATAAAGGCTATACTTATTGTTAAATATAAATGAACTGTTACTGTATATATAACAGTATGTTTCGTGTGTTGTGCAAATTCCAAATTTAACAGCAATTATCAACAGCGTTAAGCGCATTTACACTTCAACTCAGCATGACTTCAAGGAGCACGAACGCAATAAAGTAACAGTACTCCACTAAACAAGTGCGAAATATTCCCGAATTATGTAATTTCTTCTCTCCCAGATAACATCTACATATTTGCACAGGTGTGACAAGTACACTCATATATTTTGTAATCTTATGGATTTAAGATTTCACGGTAATCGAGCAGTGCTCCACCGATCATATTATAAATACCCAGAAGAATTAAATCTATTTTCTATTGAAAAAGGGGAGCACTGTTCAAATTTATTTAAAACACAATAAATTCGTCGTATTTCCGAGTTAGTACAATGAGAATAATAACATAATGCATTTTAGTGCAATTTACTTATTGAATATTTGAAATCTGTAGTATTTACAATGAAATTATCTACAAAGTACTGTGCGCATCTATAACAGTATGACGTCTGGTGTCTGTGCTCAGTATCTCACGTAATATTGTATTACATCAAGTGTCTCTTGTTTTAATCGCTAGCCAGTTACAATTATTCTTTATTGTCTAACACTAACTTTGCGAAGCAATGGCCACATGCCACTAGATCCTTCTGCTCCGACTGTGGGAGTTGTTTCCAGAAGCGAAACAATGCCATCTCACGTTTATCACTTCCGTGTTAGCCTTGTCTATTGACCTGCCTTTGATGAGCATAATAGGGCCATCAGAGGTGGCAAAGAAAGGTATGTCTGCGTTAAGCTCAATGTCACGTTGAGACACGATCTTAGGTGCCGGCAGATGTACAATATCACCTTCAAGAGCTTGAAAAAAGTCGGCCCAGGCAATAATTTTCGGATCCCATCTGAAGTCGTTTAGGATAATGATCTCTGCTTCGTGCACCCCAAGCCACGCAAATGATCCAGTTGCAGGATTCCAAAAAGCATGGTAAATTTCTTTCAATTGCAATAAAAGAAATGTTTTGCAGGAATTTGCCGGTCCATGCATGTAAATATTCCGAAATTTACCTCTGCCTTTCTCGAGCGCCGTATGAATCGCCGTGGTGAACGCTGCTACTAAGATACCATGGCCCTCCAAACGCTTTGCTGCCGCCTGAGTCCATTCTCCTTCACAGCCCTCTTTACAAGTGCCCCCACGAAACTCTTGCAAAATTTCAACTCGAGTTTTCTTTGATCACGCTAGTCTCTCTTCTAGTCAGGAAAACTCCTTAGCAAAGGCCAGCGCCTCATTCACAGCCTTGTGTCCCCTATTAGCAATTAAATTCGCCAAAGCAGCATTGCCTTCTTGACTCTGGGTTAACGCTTATGCTACCAGTTCAAGTCTGCTTTCGATATTCCTCACCTGAACCATTTGGGTAACATCAAAGACACTAAGCCTCTCCACTCTCCTCCTTGTCTTCCTGCCTTTCTTTCCATCATTTGCAATTTTCCGCTTTGCTGAAGTCGCCCTCTCAATCCTTGGAGCTGGGTTGGATATGTCAGGATGGCCAGACGATAGCAATGGCTCTGGATCTTCCTTCGTCACGTATTTATACGCCCTGTAGTAGGTACTATGTTTGGCACTGAAATATACTTGTATGCCGTAGATTTCATCCAAGAAGTTGTGGACTGTTAGCCTGCTTGCTAGTTTCCTTAATTTAATTACCATGTGAAAATAGAAATTACTCGACTCTGGACTTTTGGGGCTACTCAAATTCTCGTGCATTTCCACAGCCACTACACAGTGGCTTGTTCTAATACCACATTTCAGCCTCAGCAAAGTTGTTCTTTCATGAAATCTTGGTGATGTCAACTCTACTGCACGTTATCAAGTAGACAGTTCTCCCTTGTCGCGTACCTAACGTTTCCATACTCCTCGTATAAGTGATTTGAAATCTATTTAACGGAAAAGTTTGAGAACTAGGTGAATGAAGATTTTAAATCTAAATATCTGCAAGCAGATTCGTAAAGTCATTACAACTTTTTACGTAATACTTTAATCTGTCCAATGGTTTAGTGTCATCATATGAAGCGTGCTAAGTGTGTTGCATTGTTACACTATCGTTTTTACCATTGTATATGAAATTACGCGTTTTACCTCTCTAACTGTTGCTTTAGACTAAAAAAGCTGTATAGAACACTAGAAGATGTTTAAAAACCACTTGACTACTGCACGCTAGGGTTCAAAAATACACCATCGAAATTATAGTTTCAGACAATCCGGGACAAAAACCTTTGGCACACTTTGCAGAAATGATCAAATTTTTCTCTTTTTCACATAACAACACCCAAGTATACCCTCACTGTAATCAAAGTACAATTTTCAGAGCCCCGTAACCCCCGATAAAACGTTGCGTCGGAGCAGAACAGTGAGGAAAATCGTTTCCAACATTAAATGGGGGGTTTATAGATCTAAAAGTTATGAGGGTGTTCAATTCATGGGTTCATTCGTACGGTGTACCATAATTTTTGTCCAGGATTGTTGCTGATGTAGTAGTTCCAATTTTATATTTGTTACTTTCAACAGGGCATCCCACGCAAGACCTGGCGAAGTGTAATACCACCTGGGATCTAGATTGTAATTTTTCAAACATACTTTACAAAATTACTCAAATGCGTCCCATAGCAACAAGACGTCTATTTTTAAGTAACAGTCGTGTTAATCTTTCATCGATTTCATATCGATCCTGTCCCACAAATTTTGCTCGTGCGCGTGGTCTTCATCGGAAATGTTTTCATCATGGAGCTAAGAGTAGAATTTATCTCTTAAGGGTAATCGTGTTACATTAGCTAGTTTTTCTTACGAGTCTATGTAGTCATAGAAGTAATCTCCCTTTGTTGATAATAGATCAACATGTTCTGAGTAATAACGTCTCAACGTGTGAAACTCTAAAATGTAGCCTGCTTATAAGTCGCCAAAAAAAAGTTCGCAAGCTAAAACTCATAAATTTATACGAATCAATACATTGCAATTGTCTTTTGACTTGGACAACCTTGCCCATATCTTTGTTTCCAAACGTATCGATTAATAAGTCTTTTGCAAACCTGATGTACTTTCCCTTCATTTTTGGAATAAAGTTGATATCTCCTATTGACCGCACCCCAAGTGCATTTATAAAGAAATGAGACTTGTAACCTTCAAAATTGTGAAATATTGCAGCTATGAATTTTGGTTTCTTCATTAGGAGGTTACATCTGTTATGAGCTGCTCCTCGATATTTACCCGTAAAATGGCAACGATCTCTAACTTTGTCTGGGCAGAAACCTTTTTCACAAACATAACAATGCGTCACGTTGATAAACTCTATGGAAACTGTTTTGGTGAACACTGGCTCAGCTTCCATTTCGTAATGTGCTTTGATACATAGGAAATGAGCTGCTCCTCTATATTCAACTGAATAAGGGCAGTGGTCTCGAACTCTGTCTTGTCCGAACTCATGCTTGCACGCATAGCATAGAGTCACTTTTATAAAGGTTTTGGAGTCGGACTTCCTGAATTCTATTTTCTTGGGGAATTTAAATTTGTGATATAATGCCTTCACGTCACGTTCTAAATTATTGGCGAAGATTAGGCTTGTGTCTTCATGTTCAGATTTACGTGTGTAACTCACTATCGTTGGCGTGAAAATCCAGTCATCAAAGCATTTTATTGAATAAGGTTTATGTTCTTCATTCTGAGACGTTCCTGTACTTAAGTTATTGTTTATAGGCTTAGTAAAACATTAAAAGTCTGCATAAATTAGAAATGCCACTTTAGTTTTGTGTTGGTAATTATTGAACTGAGCAAACAAGTCATTTTCAGAGAAGTCTCTTTTTGATGAACTATGAGATTTACACTATTCTCCATGCCTTATTAACAGGTCTTCTTTTCCAAAGTACTGAAGACAGTCGATGCATACGTAAATTTTATGAAATCTCGTAGTTACTTGATTTCTAACTGGCCTACTCATGTAATTAATCACGGCGTAATGTTTGTTTTCTAAATGGAAAAGTCTAATGTCCAGTGCATCATGAAATTCATCCAATGGAAATATTTTGTCGGCTTCGTTGTAGCGAAAAAGGTTTACATCTATATTGTTATTAGAGTCAAATTTCCTACTATTTTTGAACAGCGTTGGAAACCTTATATTTTTCCACTTTATTTTTCCTGATTCTTCTCTTAATTTATTAGTAATTTCCACGCAATTTTTCGACCCGTGTTTGTAAACACCGTTATGGAAACAGACCATTTAAAACATTGTTTATATGCCAGTTCACACGGGCGATTTTTGCTGCGATTTTTCTCCTTTTAGTGTATGTGATCGACTAGGTTGACTGGCGAGTGCATTAGCAAAATTGTTGGACCAAGTATACTCGCCAGTTATCCACTCTATCACATCGTTCAACACGAGAAAAATCGCATCGAAAATCGCTCGTGTGAACTGGTCTTATCTGAGTTATTCGGATTTATTACTGTTTTTTTTATCAGCAAGGTATTTTGGAATATCATAGTAAGATAATCCCTCGAGAGGAGTGTATTTACTCACGTTTGTATTTAACATGACTATTTTTTTTAAAATACCATCCAGATCCCGGTTTCTGTTTCTCGGTGAATGAGGCTACTAATTTACGAGTCATGTTTCGTAAGTTTGATCTATGTTTGTTCCAGATAGAATTCTATGATTTGCTGAACTAAAATGATCTGAATCTGAAGATTTTATTTCATCCGTAGCTGGATCCCACTTGACCACTGAGCAAACTAATATTAACTCGAGTTTATTATTTATGAGGCTTGCTAATAATTTTATGACGTCATTTTTAACAGGGGTCTTCAACGAATACTCTGGGTCGTAGTTGTCGTTACCTTCAATCATATAAGTTTGTAGTCTTCCTTTGAAGGCTTCTTTTTCTAATTTCATCTCTATAGGTTTGTTGTTTTATAAACTCATAATTGAATTTTCACTCAATTATATTTATTCGAGATTTCAGTTTTTATATATTCGGGAACATGATCAATTAGCAAATCATATCATTCATTTAATTTTGTTCTCATAAAAGTTCTAGGTTTTGGTGTCCGTTTTGGTTTTGGTTTTTACATTTTGTGGGTTCGATAGTTTTTACCCCTATATTCTCAAGTTGTTTGTCTAATGGATTCACAAATCTTAATTGTTTTGTCTCTGCCCATCTTGGTGGAGTGGTACTTGCTATAACTTTGCATATATATTTATGCCAGCACACCACGATACTCTTACTAGGTTTATACATTTCTTTTTCCTTTTCTTTAATATGTCTTTCAAATGTTCTAAGATTTCTAACAGCCTCGTGAGTTTCATGAAATTTTTTTTCCAAGTTTCTACTAACACGTTTTATCTTACGCTTCATTTCTTTAAAAACTCGGCATCTTGTTGTTTTCTATCGGTGTCTCTCTTAACATTCGCAATATAACTAGAAGCTTCAAACATTCTTTTTTCAGATCCTATATCTCTGCATAATCAATAAAATTGTCATGTCTCGGTAATCTATCATCAACATAAACCCAGCAGCTCTCGGCTCACCAATTTTCTTATTTATTCTTGCACGCTCATTAATAAAGTTTCTCTTATTTTCTTTCCGTAATTTTGTATCCTGAATATCTCATAATTTTCTATTTTTTCAACATTCTACTTAGTTTTCTAAATTCTTCCAAAGCTTCGTTTTTAATATCCCTATCTTCTTCATTTCCAGGCTCATATTTTTTGTGTAGCATTTCATCTGCTTGATGTAACTTTGCTTGCTTTTCGTTTAGTTTTTTGTCTAATTTTTCACTCGGCTCGTTTAGCCTAGCTGTTCTTAACAATAAATCCTTAGACAAAGGTGAAAATGAAAATTGTTTATTGTAATTTGCATGTTTACTCAACGTCTTAAAACATTAAAGTTTTTAAATGTTCTCTTATTCCGCTTGTTTTAATTTTTATTGGTTTGGTTTGGTTTCGCGGTTTGTTTTGTGTTGTTTTGGTTTCTGGGCATACTTCTCACTTATATATAGTCTCAAAAACGCTAAAAAATTTGGGCATGACTGGACCCAACATTGGGCATGTATGGGCAGGTTTCATTACAATGTATTTGTATAAGAAACTGCCGTATGAAAACTGTGGCGAACTTAACGCAAATTCATAGAACTTTACCATGTTAGCAAAAATGATTGACAGGGCCAGAACATATTATTTACATACTACTGACTACCAGATGCATCTGTGCGTTCTGTACGCACAAAAGTACGAAGAGGTCCGCCATGACCTTTCATACTTCATGGTAACAGTCGGCAATTACAATTACTGAATGACTTACATTCGTTAACGACACATTCATTTCACAGCCTATATACAAGGTGAACACACAAATGTTTTAGTAATCAAAGTGGACAACACTTCCATACACTTTCCACTTTCCTTTCTGCCATATTGTACATTACTTACCGCGTGTTCAAATCGGAGACTTGGATTAAGTTCCATGTTTTTCCATGCATGTCATGTATCTGCTTTTCAGTGTCTGTATATGTTGTTCAGCATCCTGTATTTGCTCTTGCACATTATATACATCTAGCACAATTATTTACATATATGGAATACGTACTGCAACTGCATATGCAAATTTCACTTCGTTCACGCTTTATTTCTCCAACATTGATACAATTGTTTTAGATCAACAATTTTTCGTATGTTTTATCTGTTTAAATTGGCTATGGTAAAATCGCCAACGTATGTATACAAGGTGATTAGGGAATGTACTTTAAATCTATAAATCTTTAGACTACGAAACTCACCTGATTTTCAAGATCGGATGTATTTTCCATACTGAAAGTGTGCAGGTTCTCTTTTTATTTGTTGATGTCAAAGACATTCAACCCCTACATCATTATTATGTGAGCAAGGGGATAAAATACTACGTAAACAATTCAAAATACTTGATTCATGATTAGAGCACCGAAAACGAAGCCATGATATTGGACCACTTCCTTGACCATAGTAAGCTTCTCTTTTCACTGCGATTGCATGGGAAAACCTCAGTTGACGACAAACGATGTTAGCAACGTTAATATTCCACATATCATCACATACTGTGCCCCAGCCCCAGTTTTTGCGGAAAACTTCTACTCGACCTGCACTTCCTCTTTTACTTGAATTTCCTAGTCGTAATGGTACGTTAGGTATAACTGAAAATAAAAAAAAAAACATGATTTTGATGATGGATGATAAGTAAAAATCTAAAGAAATAGTAGATATAGAATGCGTTCTAATCACGACTGTGCCTTTACTTTTATTTCTGCGTACTTATTTGAATGTGCCATATTAAACTTTTTTAGGAAAGGAGACTACACAAAAACTCAAGTTAAGAACCCTGCAAGTAAATAAAAACCGTCTTTTCTTCTTATTCACAATTCAAATGCGGTAGATTATAACTGTTTGGCTTTACAAGTGAAATAAAACAGTTAATAAACTGAACAAAACTAAATTGGAAAGGCAAGAATTCGAAACTGCTTAATTTCCCACGTAATCATAGTTGAAGGGCAGCTTTTTTACAGCTTCGCGAAGGTGCTTTGGTATTGTATTCTTCCAATTTTAATCAGAGTAAATCATTGCAAATTTTTTAGTCGTTAAATGAGCATCTTCATTTGTTAACGAGAGTTTTTATTTCCGAATTTCAGCCGAAACTACTGTTCGAAGTAGAGTTTCGTGAAGTTGTTTTGAAACTTAATTGCACAAAACGATTTTTATCGCTCTTGTTTTAAAAGCAGGGCCTTATAGATGGCATCAAAAATACCTTCAGTGAAATACCCTTGAGCATACGTGCTTGAAACTTTTGGATATTGAGATGAATATAACAGCAGAAAATTTGAACCTTCTAACTCTATCATTTGTTTTTCTCTGGTTTGAGCTCATCCCACAACCAACTTTGTTTCTCTTCGAATATATTTCAGAGAGATTTATAAAGATTTCGTTGATAACTCTCTGATTGACCTACCGCGTACAAGTTTCTTTGCATTTAGACTGCTAATTTTTTATCAGATACTGTAAGTTATTCTTCATACAAAAATTTGTTGAAATCAAAAAAACTTCATTTCGTTGCACCTGTGATAAATGCCTTTCAACAGGAAACTAGAACGACTGATTTTTTTGGTTAAATTCATCATTTATAGCGAAAATGTTTCATTTGCAAAGCATTCTAACGTAGACATTCTTTGTCGACTGTTTATTTGATTAGGTTTTTCTAAGAACGTAATCTTACGTTTTTATTCATAAATTGAAAGGAATGGGATTCTCATTTACCTGATCAACACTTACTCATTGTCAGTGAACAACAAATGCACGGATGTACTAGCTCTGTTTTCTTACTAGGTACAGAAGTAAGAAAATACTATATAGGGATTGTGAAGCAAGATTAGTTGTTAAGGTAAGTTTCTGTGCTTTTGTGGTTATGGCATACGCGTGCACCACGTAAGTGTGCCAAAGACTGTAAGTTGAAGTTTGAAAGTACCGTCAGAGTTTTCAAAAACTATAGATTTGTACAGTTGAGCCCTCTCAATTCCTCACAAAATCACTCTTGTTCAGAGTGAGCGCTGCGCTCGACATTTATAATACAGATTGAGCACTTCAAGATTAGTTTTGGGGCCTAACTGAAATTAGCACCTAAACTTTTACACTGGACTTAATCTCGGCTGCAGATTTTCTGCAAACATGTGAGCAAGAAACGCACAGAATTCACTTTCTGTGTTAAGATGGAAGGACATCAAACTTAGATGAAGTTATGTACAGGGAAATTATACGTTTCCTTCATTTATTTCTGCGAGTATTTTGGAAAGAACTTGAGCTATAACTTTGGCTTGAACGGGAAGTTTATACCAGTCTTGCTTTTACAGCTATCAGTCGTGGGTAATATCGTTTCTTCGTAATCTCAGAAACACAAATTTCGGCAAAGACTGGTTGCTAGTTAGAAAAACGCCTTGCACTTTGCTCCTGTTGGACAGGGATGCACTCATTTATAAGAAGTAGTAGTCATTAGACGTTCCAAGAATCAAACAAATTGTTACGATAGGTAGGTTGAATTGTTGCATTTCTCTTCACGCAATTAAAAATGACTGTCCTCCAATGTTGCAGCTCATTCACTTTCTTTGATGCTGTTTTTTATAAAGATAGTTGTAAGCCGAGCGTGGGACGGTTTGATAAGATATATAAACTTGAAAAAAGACCATTTTCAAACGCAAGAATTTGTAACACGCTATTTCCAAAACGTTGGCTGTGGATTTTTGATACTAAATATACTCATTTGAGTTGTTTGCAGAATGCAGTTGGCCTTTGCCAGCTTTTCTGTTTGTAGCATAAATTTGTATCTGGGAAGTCATCATTCTGAGGATGTTAGTCTTTAGCATTATTTGTGTTGAGGTACTTAGCTTCAGATCAAGTTGGTTTATCTTCATGTCATTAAAGTGATGACTATTCTTTAGAAGCTACATGCATTCCTGCAATGCAGTCTCTCTTTAAACAGTAGTGGAATTATTCACTGACTGAAAAGTACAACAACCCTTGGCTTTCGTTACCTGTATTACTATGAGAACACAGTGCTTGACAACATAAAGTCGATTAGTTTCTGGTAGATATCAATGTCGTCACTGTTGTTTTTTTTTATTAAAGGGAAACGTCATTTAAAAAAATATCCAATGGAACTGTAATGTTGCGTACGATCTCAATGAAAGTTCGCATAAGAATACAAAACAGTTTTTTTCTTAAACTGAGGCTGTTGCTTTGCATTTGGAAGCAAAGTAAATGCAGTCGCCAAGTAACTTCTCTACTTTCGAAATTACTTGATATACAACACAACGAAATCGTGAAAATTCTTAAAAATTGCATTAGTGCTTTGCTCACATCGCATAATAAATGTTAGTTATTCATATGACTTTAAATTAATACTAATCATGCACATTGTTCTCGTAAACCCTCGTCGGAACGACTCGGTACTCATCCCGTAAACAATCCATCACGCGGTTGACCACCATCCATCTATCTAACGAACCACCACTCACTCACCGTTCGCTCACTGACATCACCAATTTTCAGGTTATATGAAAGTTGCATGCCATATATGCCATGCAACAAAAAACGTACATGGATTCACTCGTGCACGCTCTTATGAGCAAAGATGCTAGCATAAAGTAACAAACCTGAAAGTATTGAATAGAGAGGGTTATTACCAGCTAGAAAAGTAGGATAATGTAATGAACTTAAATGCACAATCTGCAGACGCAATTAGGAGCTAAAATGATGGCATGATGCAACAATGCACCTCAGCAAGTAGGGGCAGTTATGAGTCAATCAATTGATCCTAGGCGTTCTGTGACCGTGTCCCGCGATCTAATCTAATCATGTCGGCAACATTAGTGGTATCACTGATCTAACTAATTAACACAATAACTATTGAAAAAATATGTCGTTGAGGTCAAATTTCAAGCAATTAGTTGCTGCGGAGCGAGCGACCCTGTAGCAAGGGAGGGAAGCAGCAGCCTAACTTGTGGAGAGAGGGGCGTTTTGAAGTAAATTTACTTAGTGCATGGCATTGTGGTCGTGCGCGAAGGCCATGCACAGAGGACAAATTCAAATTTACCCACATGCGCCGAACGACCCTATTCCGTCATTCCACTATGGTGATGTAAATTTTACAAATGTGCTTGAGTTTCCTCATTCTCGAACGGAATGTTCACATTATGTGTACCCGCGTACTCAACTAGCTGGGTGAGTTCAAATACTGGAACTTTCTCATTAGAATCATACAATAGTTTAAGCACGGATTTTCATTATTATGATATCCGATATCATAATTCAATGCAAAGCATAGCAATGCTTGAATTTCCCCATTTTTCCAAACAGATTCTCCCCTCAAAAACAAAACTGTCTCATTAGAACTACGCCGTATAAAGTCAAAGTCACACATTTTTATTATAAAGATATCCCATATCATAATTCAATGCGAAGTATTACTAACTTAAATTCATCTTTCAGACATTTTTGACAGTTTATTAAATTTACACCAACTAATGAAAATGATCCTACAATAAATGATTATGTACCGTGGAAAAAATGCGACTTTGTTAAGCGGACTAAAGATGTTATGATAATGCCTGTGTGACTGTTAGTAGTCTCATAATTGAATCACTATTGATGACAATGTGTGTGTGTTATTTATTCATTTATTTAAATTATGCATATGGTCATGGTATAAGATTAGGGAAGGACAGACAGATAGGTTATTGTTGTGAACGATTAAGATAAAGGCGGTAGTCCAACACGTTTTTTCTACCGTATTATTATAAGTTTATGTTAATAAACGAGTTAGAAACCTTGTTGGACTAAATGGTCAAACAATGAAACGAAAACGGCTGTTACAGCCTGCCTGAGCATATCAGCCGCATTTTCCTTGCGACCGTAAATAAGCGATCGCACTTCGTGTATATCCTAGCTGTAACATGTACACAGTTTATTGCGCGAAATAACCGACACGACTGACAATCTCGAACGCAGTTTACCTTTCTGTCTAATGACAAGATATATTCACAGCTTGGCTGCACAACAGTAAATAGAATCAACATCAGTGCAAATGACAATGAAATTTCAACACCATGCTTTCAGCAACCCCTACCTTGCAGGTAACCTAGTTATTATTTGTTAATAGAGACAAAGTATGCAACAAACAATTAAATAATATCTGAAATATCTTAGTGATAGAAAAAAAAGTTGAATAGTTCAAACTTAAAATTGGATTAAAATTGATGTGATAGTAGAAGCAACTGGAAGTTATGGGAAGCAACTTCTTTAATTTTTTGATACTCTCTAGCAACTTTTTGGCATTTTAGCAGCCAATTTTTGAGATTTTACGAGCGCAATAGGGAAATGCATAGAAGCATCTGGTTTTCTGCGTTTGACCTTATTATAAGAAAAAATCTACTTTATCTCCCTAGCAAGCACGAGGGCGCAACGAGGGTTACTAATTCTGCATTAAAAAACTTGAAAGTCACAGGAAATTGATAAATGCATCGGCACATCATGCGCATGCATGCCTTGTCAGCAATTTCTACGGCAGTACATGTACTGAAACGTATGACACAGAATAGGTAATTCTAACAGAAGGGCCACTCCGCAAAAATCGCATCGCTCTTTTTCTGTGCGCATGCGTCACATCCGTCATTACTCCAGCAAGATACTCTGGCACAGAATAAAGATCAGTAACAGAAGGGTCACTTTCGTCGGAACCTTTGAAGTTTTTGTGCTCGCACATATCGCATTACGCATGTCGTCCGCCATTTTCCTAGCCAGTCAATGACTTTTTCTGACCAATAAGCAGTCTGTACTGGCTCACTGCTCCGCCTCCTGGCCAGTAAACTGCATATTTTTGCATAAAAAAACGTGCACACGTTGCACCGCTGAGTGAACCTTCTGTTACTGATCTTTATTCTGTGACTCTGGCCAGAACCTGTATAGAATTGTACTACGAGATGGTGTTTTTTGTACGTTTATCGCTTTTTATGTTATACATGGCCAAAAATTTTTATAGCTATCGACATTTTACAAAAGAAAAAAAGGTGAGGAAGCTTTTTTTAGTACAAAATAGTCAGTTAAAGCGTGTTTTATGAGATTTTTTTAGTCGGATATTTATCCGAGAGACCGAGACTCCGAGTACAGTCAGCTGTCTCAGCTCGGAGTACAATTTTATAAAGCAGTAATTGTGACTAGACTAATGGTATTAACTTGTTAGATGTAAAATTGAATGAAAAGCTATGTCCAACAACAAAGATCGACAATTCGCAAGATGACTGCTTTTACAGATCATGTACTGCCTTATAGTCTGATAACAAATGTACTGTGAATTTTGAATAATGGGCACCTGTAACTTTTTTAAAACAGATTATTTAATGCTTGGTATTAACAAATATATAAACATTTGAAACTGTATGCGTTATTACCTTTTAAGTATTTTCAAGTGAAGAAACTTTTTATATTTTTAGGGAGTGTATGTTTCTTTAACCATGCAGAAACCTTGCAGTTTATGTTTTGCAAAATACATCATGGCTGCTGTAGAGGGTGTCAAAAAAGTCTTCAAACCAGCAGACTATTCTTCAATATACATGCATTCATTTAGTCCAGACTTATGCCAAAGGTTAAACACAATCAAATGGAATTTAGAAGAACCATGGTGAACCAAAGCTTGTTCCTTGCTCACATCTTAATTCATACAATGCAACTTGCTTGCTTATGCACACTTAGATGAACAGTATGCTGAAGCAAACTAATCTGAACAGCAGTCTGATTTGAAAGGGTTGCAATTTTTGTAAAGGCCAGTTTACACTATCAAAGTTTCTTTGATCAAAGTAGGAATTTTTCACAGAAATTCTACATTTGGAAAAAGTTGGAAGAAACATCGGAGTGAAGTAGTTGAGTGTTGAGTACAGTATTAGCTCCCTTAAACATTTTTAGCTAATCCTTGAAAACTTCGGATTTACCGATCCAAAATTTCCACTTTGATCACAAAAACTTTGACAGTGTAAACCAGACCTAAGACACACTGTTGCGGTGGATTTATTAGGAGGAAATGAAAGGGTTTAGAAAATCAAGGGACTCAGTAAAAAGTAAATCTTTTCATCAAATTTTTTTTTCGTTTCTTTTATTTATTTTTAGTCTATATTTAGCTATGAGCACGACAAAATCACACCACAACAAACAATCGTAACATATAATAGTAAAGAGAAAATTTACATGTTGTTGCACATGGAATAGAGTTTAAGAAGCTTGATAAAAGTTGTGAAGGTAAAGTTTGAGAGCAAGATCCCTCTCCAATTCAATTTACCAGAGCCTTTATAAAGCTGTTTTTCAGTTCCCTTCTCACATCCAAAGGAAATTGTGCCAAAGACTTAGATGTTCTTACTCAGTTCTCAATAACAGAAAAACGACAACCAAAGGATTTTCCTCCCGCCAAAGATGCATCTCTATTGCACAGTCTCTGTCAATTGAACCAGCTGATTACAGAGAACAGAATGTCAGCTCAAACACATTGCCTGCTGAGCAAGTCCTTCAAGATCCACAGCTGCACCAACTGCAAGCAAGTACTTGTATCAAAAAATCTTGATGATGGACGAAAGCAGTTTTGCTTATGTAAAGCGTATAAAGAACAAAACTTTGGTGGTATGAATGTCCCCTCTACATGCTATTTGGTGTACATTATTAAACTGGAAGATGCTTTTTCCAGAGCTTTTCTGCCACCGCAAAAAATTCAAATGTTGGGCAAATATTTTAAGGGTCATCAACACTTGTAAATCCATACACAGCAAACACAGGCACGTATAACAAATAGTTGCAGCCGTTCCACAGCCGTTCTAAATTCTTATATAATAAGAGCTAAATTCTTATATAATAAAAGCTAATTTTGCAAATTTTTCAAAAAAAATTTTGTATATAAAAGAGGAATAAGTGCTCAAAATCGGTTTTTCATAATACAAAAATGTACGAAGTCGATTTTTGAGACTTTGAAAAAAACACTCAAAACCGATTTGAAGAGAAATGAACACCCTTTTATTATAAGGGAAGAATATTTTTTTCCAAAAAATTCCCTGTAATAAAAGAGAAATGAACACTCGCAACAAGAGGGAAATGGACACCCAAAAAAGTTCTCGTGACAAAGGAAAAACGAGCACTTATAGGGAAATGAGCATTCACAACAAAAGAAAAAGAAAAAAGACAAACATCCAAAAAAGGAGCGCCCAAAAAGGAGAACGGGGTGTCCAAAAAATAAGTGCTTGTAAAACCGAGACGGGTGTTTGTAAAATAGAATGACCCATAATCACCGAAGCTAGATGAGAATTAGAAGAGCTATCCTCTGCAAAAGAAATGAATGCCCAAGTTAAGCAACGCATGGAGGCTCGACGAGAAAGAGGTGAGGATTCCAATATTTCTAAATATGTTAAGAAAAGTGAATTCCCTTCAGGATCCAGTCCTATTTTGATAAGACACTACAAACCCGAGACCAAAGTCAAGAAAAAATTGATTTTGAAGCCAAAAACCAAAGACGCGAGAAAACCAAAGACCAAAATGCGTGACGTATCCCCTCATTTGATAGCCGATAAAGAACTTAAATCTTTAGATAGAAAAATAGCCAGATATGGTAGAAAAAACATACTAAAATACAATGATACCATGGAGAACACTTTAAATAAAAAACTTCCAAATATTAGCGATGACGATGCAGATCTTATTAATAAGCGAATAAATAAACATCTTGATAAATATAGAGCTCCAAAAATGGCCTGCTTGACTAAGTTTCAAGATAGGAAGAAAGCTACAATGGAAAAATTCCTGCAACAACTTAGATCTAGTCGAAAACCTATTCCAAAGCTTCCTCCTTCTCCTCCAATTTGAACACTTTCCAAAGTCGTACTTAAAAGAAATTAAAACCAACTACAAAATATTTACTAGACGAACCTTTAGAAAACATTAAAATAAATCCTCTTAATCCCACAAAATACGCTCCAAAACCTATTCCTCCACCAAGACCCAAAAGACAAGCAATTAAAAAAAAAAATCAAGGAATGGTATAAGTGGTTGTTAGATTATATTCCTCCAAAAATTAAGTCTAAGATCACTTATGCTTATTATAAGCTAAAAAAGAGCATAATGAAATTGTATGGTGATGAGGAGCCTAAAGAACCTCCCGACATTATGGAATTAGAGGCCGCTCTCGAGGGATGCTTAAAGACTTATATACTTATAAATGATGATGACGATGATCAAGATCCAGAGTCTTGGTTAATTTTTTTTAAAGATCTTATTATAGATCATCTTAAACTCTTATTAATAATAAGGTCGAGCCTATTTTAATTTGTAAAATGATGAAAAGGGACCCCAAGACGGACGAAATAGAAGAAGAAGACGTCGACTGTTTTTGTTCTAGTTATTTTAGAATTTTAAAAGGTTCCGATTTCGAAGAAGTTTTTTATAAAATGGGAACAAAAATGATGATTTCTTTCGAAAATAAGCAAAAAGCGCGGTCGGGATGGCAATTCGAAATGGTGAAAGAATTGCCTATCCATATGGCTAAATATGATCCCTTAAATGGTTCCACCCATTTTCCCACACCAAAAAAGCTCGCGCCTAAAAAAGCAATAATAAATCCTAAAAACGATTTCTTAGACGAAAACGGTCTCCCCGATCAACAATGTTTTAAATGGGCCGTTGGTATATCTTTGCTTATGAGTGCGGGGGATAAAAATAAAAATATAATTACAAAGCCGTTCATGAAGAAAACAAACGAAAAATTCGACTGGACCGGTATTAGATTTCCTACCCCTATAGACGATATTAAAAAGTTTGAGAAAAATAAAGGTTTAAAGATTAACTTATACGGATACGACAAAGAATACGAAAAAATTGGCAAAAACTCCGCTAAAAAACCCGAGGATGGAATATTTCCAATAGGCGAAATTCACGACAATCCGGATATAAGACTCTTATTAGTATACGATCGTCATTATATGGTTATTACTAATCTACCGAGATTAATAGGTTTTAATTTGAGTAGAAATCATCGTAGGAAATACGTTTGCGACCACTGCCTACAACATTTTCCGAGAGAAGACGCCTTATTAGATCACAAGAAATATTGTGGGGAGCACAGCACACCCCCGTAAAAACGATCCTCTCCGGGCCTGGTAGTTACATAAGTTTTAAAAACCACATCAGAAAAAACAAAGTAGAATTTGCCATATACGCCGATTTCGAGTGTAGCTTAAAACTCACGAGTAAAAAATTAGGAAAAAACACCACCCAATATCAAAAACACGCTCTCAGCGGATTTTGTTACTTAGTAAAATGTTTTGACAATTCTATTTACGAGCCAAAACTAGTTCATTATATGGCAAAAACTAAGGATGAAGACGTTTCTAAAATATTTGTAAAGAAGATTCAAGCCGAAACCCAAGACATTTACGATCGATTTTATAAGTGTCCTAAAAAGATGATCTTTACAGACGAAAACAAAATCGACTTTGAAAATTCTACTTGTTGTTATATCGGTGATAAGTCCTTCGATCAACCAAAAAATAAGAAAGTCAGAGATCATGACCATTTTACGGGCAACTACCAAGGCGTGGCTCATAACAGGTGTAATTTAGTCATGAAGAAGGCGAGATTCATCCCGGTTATTTTCCATAATTTAGAAGGTTTTGATTCTCATCTTTTTATAAAACACTTAAGCACTACTCCGGGTAAAATCGGTTGTATTCCAAAAAACAAAAAAAAAAAAAAGTTTTACGAAGTACGTACACGTAGACTGCAAGAAAAATGGTCAGCCAATTTCGAAGCAATTAAGATTTATAGACCTTTTAAGTTTATGGCATCCGGTTTAGAAACTTTAGTAAAAAATTCAGAAACTCAAAACTTAAAACTATTAAAAAGATTTTTTCCAAAGCGTTGGCGGCTTCTTTCTAGAAAAGGAGTTTACCCTTACGATTATATGAACAGTTTTCAAAGACTTCAAGAGGCGTCTCTTCCCCTTAAAGAACACTTCTATTCAAGATTAAACGATAAACACATTACCGATGAAGATTATCCCACGCTCAAAAAGTTTGGGACATTTTAAAAATGTCTTCGTTAAAAGATTGTCACGATCTCTATTTAATGACGGACGTAATATTACTTGTCAATGTTCTCGAAGCTTTTAGAGAACTTATTCTAAAGAACTATGACTTAGATCCTGCGTGGAATTATACGGCTCCGGGACTTGCCTGGGATGCTGCTCTAAAAACTACTAATCTAAAATTATAACAATTGTCCCAAGAAGATATGTATCTTATGATGGAAAAAGGTATTCGCGGAGGAGTTTCTATGATTACTAAAAGACACATCGAAGCTAATAACAAGTATTTAAACGATTACGATTCAAAAAAATTTCCATTTATATTCCTTATTTAAATGCTAATAATTTATATGGCTGGGCTATGATTAGAAAATTACCGACTCACGATTTTAAGTGCATGAGTAAAAAAGAATTAAAGTCTTGGAAAAATCTACGACCCTCCAGAGGATGTATTTTAGAAGTAGACCTTTATTATCCCGAGCGTCTTCACGATCTTCATAATGATTACCCCTTAGCTCCGGAAAGATTAAAAACTTGTTTAGGTGAAAATATAACCATAGAAAAATTAATTCCTAATTTTTATCCAAATAAAAACTACGTCGGACACCACGAAATTTTAAAAGACTATCTATTACATGGTCTCGTCTAAAAAAAGATTCATAAAGGTATTAGTTTTGCGGAATCTGAGTGGCTTAAGCCTTATATAGAAAAAAATACAAATATTAGAGCCCAAGCCAAAAATAAATTCGAAAACGATTTCTTCAAATTAAGGAATAATTTTGTGTTTGGCAAAACGATGGAGAACATCCGTAATAGAGTCGACATCGAGCTCGTAAACAGCAGAAAAAGATTAGAAAAACTATATAAAAAGCCAAGTTTTAAATCATATACTATTTTCGACGAGGGCATCGTTGCCGTTCATAAATATAAAACAAAAATAACTCTAAACAAACCCATCTACGTTGGAATGTCTATTTTAGATATTTCAAAGTCCTGCATGTACGACTTCCATTATAATTATATCAAGAAGAAACACGGATCTCAAGCGAAACTCGGATTTACCGATCAGGATTCCCTACTTTACAAAATACAAACGGAAAACTTTTACGAGGATATATCCCCGATTTAGAAAAATACTTTGACACTTAGGAAATAATTACAGACAACCCCCAGATTAAAAAAGGTCTTAACAAAAAAGTTCCTGGAGTTTTTAAAGATGAATGCCGAGGAAAACAAATTAGATAATTTGTGGGCTTAAGATCAAAGTTATATGCTTACAAGCTAGAAAAAACGAACAGAGCGTGAGGCGGCGAAGTGCTTAAATGTAAGAGGTTAAAAAAATGTGTCAAGAGCTCCCTCACGGTGGAAGATTATAACAGATGTATATTTACAAATGAACAAGTTATTAGACCCATGAATGTTATAAGAAATAGAAAGCACGAGCTCTTTATCGAAACCGTTAACAAGCTAGCTTTAAGCGCAAACGATGACAAAAGATACATACTCCAAGACGGAATTAATACTTTGCCTTATGGACATTACTTGCTTAGAAAATAAAAAACATTAAAAAAATGTGTAACTTTGTAAGCCAGTTGCACATTTTAAAAATCTTATATTATTTTTCCGAGAGTCCATCCTCCTAAAATTCCTGCAACACCCATCACGACCTGTTGATATTCTTGCATTTTTTTACTAGGCTTGTAGTAGTCTTCTAATCTGGGTTCTGGAGTCCAAGGCATACTCACAGAATCTAAAATTTTTTTAAGCATTTCTAGGTTCTTGTTTGTAGTGTTGATGTCTCGATATCGTTGAGTTCCTGACGAAGTTTTGCTTCTTTATTTTTTTCGGCTACTTCTTTTTTGTATCATGCTTCTTTGTCTTGGGCGAGCTTTTCCATCGCGTGGTTATGACGATTCATTTCTTTCTTGTATCCAGAGTGATTAAGTTTAGAAAATAAAAAACCTGCACCTGCAAACGCAAAAGCGTTGAAAAGTCCTCCTGCTACCATAGAAGCCATTTATTAAAAAGGTTCACTTTTCGATTTTTTCTGGAATAATTTTCTTGGCTTCGAGATATTTTACCAGCACGGATCCAAGCATCACGGCTCCAGCGAGTTTTAAAGTACCTTGGATACTCTGAGGTGTGCATAGAGGCTCTCCGAATGCTTTTTTACTCAACATCGAGACTCCAACGGCGGAAAGTGTTAAAATACCTGCATCATAAATTTGATTAATATAATTGTTTTTGGTTTGGTCGCTCATTTATTATAAGGAAAAAAAAATTTTTTTTAATCAAAAGAGTCTAAAGCGATCTTAGTTTTAATTTCTTTTTCATCCTCGATTGTTGGAGTATCTACTTTATTTTCAACAATAGTTTTAACCTCAGATTTTGTTTTATATAATAAGTAACAAACAGCTCCGATTCCGAGTATAGAAACAAGAACGGTGGACATGGGAATAGCCAAAGAATACGAATAAGAATTATTATTATTTTCTTCAAGTTCCTCACGGAGCTTCGCTTTGTTTCTTTCTTTTGCTTGCTTGGAGATCTTGGCAAGTCGTTTTCCAGCCGCTACCTTTCGCGGATCTTTTTCTTTCTTTGCGTAGTAAGGGTTTCGCTTTTTATATTTTGACCTTCAGGACTACGTGCGACTACGTCGCTTTACTTAAAACTTGCTTAGCTTGTTCTGTCATTTATTTAAGTAAGTTTTGAGTAAAAATGTCATGTTTTTAAGCAAAAATGTCATGTTTTTTAGTACTCGTATTCACGGCTATCGTTAGTCAAGACTCATTACTTACGGGGGTGTTTGTTGTTTTTTGGAAACATGATAGAAAACATTTTCACCTCGCTTGTTTGTGGATGTTTATCTTTAAGTTTAAAAGTTATTTCTAAAGGAACGATAAAGTTATTAGAAAACGTTATAGGATTTTTAATTTCTACCTCGTTTATATGATAAGAAGAAGTACTGTTATCATTAAGTAAGACATTTGAGGCATATATTAAACTAAATTTTGGTAATGCGGCGTCTGTATCAAATGTGTGTTTAAGTAACGTTATCTCTGTTTCGTCGTTGACCAGCCCAGGAAGATGAATAATACTATTGGGGTAACCTCCATTAGGATTTACGAGAGTTCTCCACGTACTTACCGGATTTTTGTAGTAAAATTCATATAAGATATAGGCTTTAAAAGTTGTTATTTTTGATAAATTAGCTACGGCTTGGTATTATTTTCTGCACTGAAGGTTCTATTAGCCACGATATTTGAAAGATTTAACTCTATTTTTGACTTATTAGTCTGGATATCCTCACTTAATTTATAATTAATATTGTCTGTATAACCAAAATACATCATCATTTATTACAAGATATATTTTGAAATTAAAACACTGAGAATCAACATAACACCCGAAACTTCTAAGAGATAAGAACTACTACCTGGAGTCTTAGAAATATTAGGAACCGCACTAGGAGTTTTGGTAAAAGTCTTGGTAGGAACCTCACTAAAAATATTATCCAAAGACGCTACGCGATTAACGTTGATATTCTTACCAAATTTCATGTCGTTCGTGGCTATGGTTAAAATATTATTATATCCTTTTAAAGGTTTTTCTAAAATTATGGTACTCGACGGGATCAGAATGATCCCCGGGCTTATCATCATGTTTAAAACAACGTTCATGTTTGCTATTGCTTTTCTCATATTAGAAATAAGTACTGTGGGGTCATCTTGTGTAATAGTAACTTTAACTAATTTATGGAAGACGTCCTGCGTTTGTAAAGATTTCGCATCTTGATTTACGATACTCCAACGAGTATTCACTTGAGCTCCTAAAATCGAATAAAAGTAAGATTCCACCACTTGTTGAAGTAGTTTTTGACCTAAAGGCGTAAGTCCATCTGAGGACTTTATTATAAAAGATTTGTAGTCATCTTTACTTTTATTAACGGTCTTAAAAACCCAGGTGTATTCGAGTTCTTTAATGTTGTATATTTTATGAGGATCTAAACGTTTATGGAGTTTAAAATGACCATAACCTTGTCGAGAAATAACGTCAGTCAATTCCGCATGTTTGTCAGGTTTTTGATGTCTTATTATTTGTCTCGTAGGCATGTGTTTTTTAATAAGAGCTAAAATCTTACTATTTACATAAGACGTTAATTCTTCGGGATGTCTTAAAAACCGTTTCATGTAATCATGTTATAATAAAAATAATATTTTGCAATAGAGTTTATAACAGCCGGCTGTGCTGGCGCTGCGCTTAGATGTTCGAGAGACATACCTCCTAGATAACTTATAACGTAAGCAGTGACTACACCATTTCCAGTTCAAATTCGTCAGTGGTCAGATCAAATTTGAATTAAGTTAAATCAAATGCGTGATACGTC
>JAOBYK011029756.1:0-23908 GCA_025434845.1 Phenganax subtilis | reverse complement strand
ATGCATGATGCTCAAATTCTCTTGAAAAATGTCAACAAAACATTGAAAGGATTTCAAAGAACAACGCTGGGCCCTTGCGGACAATTTGATGTAATCGTTGGTGACTTTATTCAAATTTTACATGTCAATGGTAATCACCGGGTTTGTGTGAGCAACATTAATTGTCAACCAGGATATGTTAATTTACTGGACAGTTTGTCAACTGGTGGTTTATCTGAAGAACTGGAAAAACTGGTTAAAAGTATTTTGGGTCCACATTATCAAGGAGTTACTATCTTGACTGTGCAACAACAGCCCAATCTTTGTGACTGTGGTCTTTTCGCTTTAGCATTTGCTACATGTCTGGTCTTTGGACAAAATCCTGAACATGTACACTTCAATGTTCCATTAATGCGTCTATATCTTTTTAAATGTTTAAAAAACAGACAAATGCAATTATTTCCAATTTGTTTTTGAAATACTTAACTGTACTATGGATGGTTTTCACTCAGCCTCTGGGTATTACAGCGATAAAAAAGTTGGCAGCCATCCCAACAAAAGAACAGAATTAAAATTTTTTTTGTTCTGGAATTTTCATGTGGCATGACTTCACATGAAAACCATGCATGCTTGGTTGAAAAATGCAGCAACCACCTAGAAACAAAATCAACTTCACACATTCTAATCTTTCACCCAAGCTGACAATTAGTTACATGTAGCATACTTATTGTTGCCTGATTTGCATCAAATTATTTAGATAACCAAGTAAACTGTAATGTATCCAATGTAAAACATGATTTAGTGAAAAGGAATGATACCAGGGCATAAGTTAGCTAAGGCACAGCATACATTGAGTATTCTATCAATGATTGGCGCAGACTCTTCTTGTGAACCATTGGGTTTGCACATCAGAAAGTCAATTGGGATAATTCCACTCAGAATTGTGTATTTCCTTCGAAGGAGACCTATAATTCGCTCCACATGAATCCGAACATTAGCAATCCCTCTAGTTTTCTCAATATCAACTGGGTCTAGCTGATCTTTTCCACATGTAAATGCATGAATTGCTAAATGAGCATGCCTGGATAATAGTGCTTCCTGTATAGCAAATCCTCAGTCAGCCAGTACAACATCACCTCAGTCAAAAACTTGTCAGATGTTCTTCCTGCCCAAGCTTTTGACACGAAAGAAATCGTTCCTTGAGGAGTTATTCCAATTAGTGCCTTTACGGTATTGTGGCTTTTGTAAGAAGAGTATGTCTGAGCCCTTGCTAGGAGATTTGAAGGCCTATCAATTAATATCTCGAAGCAATCGATGATCACTGTGATTTTTTTCCCGAATGAATGCTTAAAGCATTCTGGCATCGTTCGGTATAAGTCATCACGATCTGGCCACTTGATCAAAGGCGACATCCTCACATCTAATACAATAATCCAAGATGTAAAAATTCGTGGTACAGTAGGCAGCGATATATTAAACCAGAACGCCAAATCTTCGAGTGGCATATCTAGTTTTAGTTTCTTTAATGTTAAAATATATTCTTGAAACTGATTTAAGTATATTGATTTCCGCTGTACAAATGGAGCTACGTGGTTGTAAACTGTCTTTAACACGTCAAATGAGGGTAGCCCTGTGTAAAAAGTAACCTTTCTTTCATGTTTTCAAAATTCAGCTTTGTCAAAAGCTGCTAAAGCAGGAGCAGGTACACTGAACATATAATCAAACTCCTCCGTCTGAGAACTTGTTTCTGTCACTTTGATTACATTTACATCCACGTCGGTGGGTGGACTATAAGGGCTTTCCCTTTCCTCGCTTAGCTTTACCTTTTTTGCTGCAAATTCTTCCAAACATATTCTTTCTTTCTCCTGCTGTTGTTTTCGCTTCAGTTCTTTCTGGTTTGTTCGCTGACCGCGTGGTGCAGCTTGTGTACGATTGCAACTAGTACTCTGTACTTTTTTGTTGTGACCAAGGTTTAGCATAGGAACCCAGTCGATATTATATTTATCCCAGCTCTTTGCTGCACTACCGGAAACAAAATGTTTGCTGCACACACGATCATTGTTCAAAATAGTTTCAGTGCAACTATCCCTGCTGATGGCAGGCAGCCAAAGGGAACGCCGTTGTTTTGACAACTCTTCTGCCTCTTTTCCTTGGTTTGTAATTACAGTAGGAACTCGAAAAAATGAAGTCTTTTTATCCTGACCGCTTTTATTTGAACAACCAACAATTAAGCACAGAACCATAAGATAAAAGCTTGTAAAAACTCGAGAAATATCACTCCCTTCTTAGTGTTTGTGAATGTTTCCGGTACACCAATATGGCGGCGTAGCAACCGTTGTCATGGATTTGATCACGTGAGTGAAAACCATCTATACATTTCACCCATCTCTTGTTTAAGTCTTTGAATTTCACCTAGTAGTTTTTCTTCTCTAAAATCTTAAAGTGTATGTAAGTCTTGTAGTACATTTTTATCAATATTTGAATTTTCAGATATGGTTTCCGTGTTTGCATGTACACTGTTTTTTTTTTAATAATCGAATCTTTTCTAATATTGTTTCTACTTTTTCAAGGTTTTACCTGTCTTTGGTTGACTGTCATCTAATTCATCCAATCTTTTGTTTATCTCTTTTAGGCCTTCATCAATTTTATTTTCAACATAGTTTAATCTAGCCTCATTTCTCTTGTCTTTTGGAGTTTCTTTCACTTCTGCTTCTATACTTTTTGCTGTAGATGATTTTTTTTTTTTGTAGTCTTCCAACTCATTAGTTTTTTGTGGGTAGCCGCCCGCGCTTGCGCGGTCAGCGGCTAACCACTATGTTAACCGAAAAATGTCCAGTGTAATGTCCAAATTGTCGGCAGTCGTCGACTTAACGAAGAAGTGACAATCTCGTATTCGTCATAGCTTTCGGGAAATGTCGTATACGTTCTCAATATTCATATTTCGTGTTTGTAACGATTGGAGAAGAGCTTGTATGTACTAAATATTGGAAGATTTGTGGCAAATTTTGTCCTGTTAAATGAAAGGTAAGCGCTGTTTTATCTTTGTAATATTGATTTTGCTTTTATTGGGTGGTTTCACATTTTACTGTAATGGCTCGTTGTCATCTGTGACCGAGTTAATTTTTGTTGTAGTTACATTGTGTTTATAGGGTGCGTTCGAATTTGTATTCATTTGTGTTGTTTGTCGTTTCTCCTTGGTATAGGTCAGCTGCAATACTTGGATAAATGGAAAATCAACTCGCTGAAGACTGGAACAATGAACTTAGCGATAGAGATGTAACCTCGCGGCTCTGTCGTAATCTGGTATTTACATACAGAATAGCATTGTAAACTGTTTATTAGGATTAGAAATGCTGAATAAATACGTAGATTTTCTTTTCTTAAACAAAGCAACATTCAACTACTTGAAGTATTCATTCAAGAAAAAGACAACTAGTATAACATGAAGTTGTGAATTATTTATGAAACAGTATAGCATTGTGAACTGTTTATTGGGAATCGAAGTTTTCTTTTTCTAGACAAAGCTACATTCAACTACTTGACGTATTCATTCAAGAAAAAGACAACAAAATTACACATACTAGTATAACATGAAGTTGTGAATTATTTATGAAACAGTATAGCATTGTGAACTGTTTATTGGGAATCGAAGTTTTCTTTTTCTAGACAAAGCTACATTCAACTACTTGACGTATTCATTCAAGAAAAAGACAACAAAATTACACATACTAGTATAACATGAAGTTGTGAATTATTTATGACTAGTGGTATCGGAATCGTTTTATTACGTATATATCTATTTATAGTCAAAAACAACACAAATTATAATATATAAATGATTTACAATTGATTGCTAAACACTTTTGTATACAGAACTAAATATTTAACTGAACAAAAATTTTCTAGTACTGTTTGTTCTTAATGATCATTTGGGTCTCAAATTATCATGTTAAAATAACAGTGAACATAACTCATTGTTAAATTAGTGTTTCCTATGTAACATAATAACCAAGGAAGCAATCATTACCATTGTTTCATACACAGAAGTATATTGAAAAAATAAGAGCATGGCCACTTTTTTGCATACTTTGAAGTGTCTTGTGCAACCGTAATAAACAATTTTGTATTTATTGTATTCGTTCTCAAACAAGTTTGTGTTAAAAAGAGAATTTAGTACGGCAGTTATGAACGAGTATCAAGACTATTTCCTCTGCGTTTTGCTTTTGGATCACTAAAAGCCTTTAAAATAAAGACAACTCAATATTGAAGATCAGTGTCATAAAGATATATAGTTTTAAAAACATAAGAAAACTTCATTGCTATAGAGTTTTTACTTAACCAAGTGAACATCTATGACTTTTTTATCAATTGTATCATATGTAAATTTAAAACTTCTTTTGGCTGTAAGGATAGCCTTCTCAACTTCTATTGGCGAAGCTTTTTTTGGATCCAGGAATGCATCAGCAAGGTTGAGCAGCTGAAGAGCTTGAAGATGAAAGAGAGTCAATGTGACTTTTTCTCCTCTTGATTCTGTTGAGACTTGAACAAGTATACGAATATACCAGTTTAGGTCACAAGCTTCAGTGAGTTGTGTCAAATGACAACTTTGACAGCTTCCAAGTGTTTCATCATCTACATCTGATAACACCTTTTTGCCGCATGAAACACATGAGAGACTAGGAGTGACTTGACTAATACCCAGAATTTTACCACATATCTATGTAAAAGGATTTTGTTAGTATGTCATTAGATCAAGTCAAATAACAGGTGATACCACAGCTAGGTGAAATTATCAAAAACTGGGTTAAAGCATAGACGGAAATTGTGTATTCTTATGAGTTCATTGGATTGTCAGTCTATGATTGCATTTTGGTATTGCAAGTGGGACTGCAAGTTAGTATTTAAAAAAGTAATACCGTCTTTTCTGCAAAATCAGCTACATCATCTTCAACACCAACACATTTTATGTCAAAAGGAACTGTTTCTTCAGCTATGAATTCTTCTCCTTTAGCTGTATTCAGGAACTTTTGGTTGTTTAGGGATTTGACTCTCAGGTTTTTAAGAACATAAGTTTTATCGAGTTCCAAAGTTTCTACATTGTGCTCCCAAAGAGTAAGCTTGATAAATCCTGTAGTATCCCGTATTAATGAGTCTTGTTTTTACAGAGTTCCTTGATACTGTGTTTGTATTATCTTCACACCTGATAAACGGGCAACTTGAGCCTTGATTGATACAAGCTGTTTGATAGCTAGATTGACAATTGAGGAAATGGGCACAACACCGGTAGAATATATGTTCTCTGAATAATTAAAGTCAATTTTATTCAGGTCTATTGGTGTTATCTTCGTGTGTCTGTGAATTAACATATCCCCATTTTTGTCATTTTTTGAACGTCCGAAGTTTTGTATTTTCACGGGACTTTTCGTT
This sequence comes from Phenganax subtilis, assembly GCA_025434845.1. Classification (NCBI taxonomy): domain Eukaryota; kingdom Metazoa; phylum Cnidaria; class Anthozoa; order Malacalcyonacea; family Clavulariidae; genus Phenganax; species Phenganax subtilis. The sequence goes on along the minus strand of JAOBYK011029756.1, from coordinate 18,502 downwards.
TTCTCAACTGTTTTTAGTTCTGAATGTTTTTCCGTAGAAAAACAAACTCCCCTTGTTGCTTTTTCTTTACTTTGTATAGTACAGTTAAAATATTTGCGGTTACTTGAGCTGGCAGTTTTCACAGGTGAAACTGCATGAATAAAACCTTCAATGTTTTCGTTTGATGATTTACTTGAATCTATTAAGTAGGAAAATATTTAAGTGTAAGAAATATCAATGTCATCGACAAAACATTTGTAAAAATCATTGACAGTACGAATAACAATCTTAAACCGAGAATAATGTACAAAAGTATAATTATATTATAAAAAGTAACGTATCAATGAAAATTGTCGTACCAGCCATATTGGAAATCCAGTTTCTGCTAAATTGATGGGACTTGGGCACTTCGTTTACTTTCAATTCTTAACAAAGGACTAAGGCGTGGATATATATTATATCCTCAAATCACTTGTGTATATACAAGATTGGTATGTATGGTAGAGTATTCTGTTACAGTACATATTTTTCCGTATATGGTTACAAGTTTGTTTCACAAATAATTACTTTACATTTATGGTATCTTTGTTATGGAATGTATACTATTCAATTTGAGTGTTTTTTTTTAAACTACCTATTTTTATTATTAGTTGCTGATTGCAACTGTCATCGTATCACAACAACATTTTACAGAACATCAGAGCATATATTCTAACAACTTTCTCACACTCCAACAGTCTAACACTCCAAAATACCCCCTAGGTACCACTAGTGGGTACCACACTACAACACCCACTGACACTGGCAGTCTGGCACCAACTCATTCGCAGGCTTCTTCCTGCAACTATTTCGAACAAGGTTGGAAAAAGCAATTGTCTACTCGAAGTATTATACTTGTTTCAAAAGTAAAAGAAGCCAAAAGCCTAATAAATTTTTGTGCGATGACTATTTTTTCCGAAGAATTTCGGGTGTTTTTTGAGTACTGTCGTGGCCGAAACTAAGGTAAGTAATATGTTGTTCTTTAAACTAATTTTATTTCAATCACGCAGTATCTATTGTATGGTCGAATATTTCACAGTCAGTACAAGATATTATAAGAGAGTGCGTACACTAAATTAATTTGCTTTGGTTTGCAGGAAATTCTTATCCGGTGTTTCAAATCTATACCACTAATTCGTTTTTAGTGAATATTGAATCAATTTGGCTATTACTATACTAGACTCAAAATCTATTTGACTATTGCTATAGTAATCACAAATTGTATTTGACTATTGCTATAGTAGTCTGAAAATCTATTTGACTATTGCTATAGTAGTCTGAAAATCTATTTGACTACTGCTATAGTAGTCTGAAAATCTATTTGACTGTTCGTAGAAAATAGTCACAAAACGTATTGTTTTTGACTGTTCCTTTTGTAGTTAGTACGCACAACATTGATGTATAGAATATACATTATAGTACAGGTGAAACTGCTGATATTGAATTGAACCAGGTAGAAAAGTTGCTAAGTTTTCCAAAATATGGGTGTCACTATAGAAGTATATCGCTCCAGAATTGGATCGCACCTCAATTTTATAAATTGTTGTAATAGACTGCATTGTCTTAAGGGTAAATTTTGGCATCAAGTACTAATAATGTTTTACTTTAATGGATTTATTCATAGTTTCAAATGCCAATCAAACAAAGAAATTAAAGTTAGTAATGCTTGCTTGTGGTATGCGCAAATGATACACTATCATGCTGTTTATGTACGTTTGTTACTTAGGCTTTCAAATGATGTGGAGGAAAATCCAGGACCTAGAACTATAAATGATGTAGTTGATCCTACATGTACTGTCCATGCTAGTATTAGTCAAGGTAACAAGTTGATGTTTGGTCTTAATGCTGGTAAACAGTGTGTAGCTATGTCACTGTATGCAATTGTTTACAAAGAAATTCAATCTGTCAATATTTGGGATACATCAATTTTGAACAGTATTTTAACATGTGGTGACCAGTTGTATAATGCTATCAGCAAAAGTATAAAAAAGAATTATTTACTATTAACTGACGTCCCTGAGTTTGTACACGTAGAGAATAATACATTTAAAATACAATATAGTAATTCCTTTTCAGGAGCAGTACACATGACTGAAAATAGCCCTCCATATCTAACACTTCAACATTCTTTAAATCAAATATTTTTTTGTTTAAACTACAGCAATTGTTTACTTACAATTGATATGAATACTATAGCAATCATGATGCCATTTCCTAGTATATTTAAGGTGTTTGATTCACTTTCACGAGATTCTTCAGGAAGACCATCTCCATTAGGTTGCTGTGTTTTAATATCAATAGAGGGAATAGAAAATCTTGTAGAGTATTTTCAATTAATATCAAGCCACAATGAACAAAATGTTGTGATACCATTTGAGTTAAAAGGTCTCAAGTGTATCATTTATAATGACAATACAGAGACAGAATTGTCTGCACAAGCTATTACAAATCAGGACATAATCAGTTCAGTTGAGGGGTTACAACATAATATGAATGACCAAACATCAAGCAATGAAAAATTTGATGAAACATGGGAAAAAAATGTAGTATCAAATAATTCGGTACAACAAGATAAAGACATTGCTTCAAAAATCAAAGAGTATGCAAATAGAAAAAAAAAGGCAAAGAGACAGAATGAGTCAGCAGAGCAAAGACAAATGAGACTTGCAAAAATGAGGGAATATAATAAAACAAGAAAACAAAATGAGACCACAGAGGAAAGACAAATTAGACTTGGAAAAATTAGAAAGTATAATGCTAGACAACGAAATGAAACAACAGAGGAAAGGCAAACTCGACTTGGTAAAGACCGTGAAAGAAAACGGGTTTCCAGAAAAAACCATTGTGCTCTAAAGCAAGGTGAGACAAAAGACAACTCATATTCAGTTAAGAAAGTAACTACCAATCCTGTAAGTCATTGCTTTTCTAAGGAGAGTATTGTTTCCAATTTCCACAAGTCCGTATCTACTGGACCTCTATATATCTGCAGCTGTTGTGACCAATTATGGTATGAGCATAGTGTCTTGCGTGCAAATCGGCAAAGACTTCTTTATCCTGAAGTAACCAAGTGTCTGCAGAATATAAAAAGTGTTGGTAATATAGAATGGATATGTTTAACCTGTAACACTCACTTAAAGAAGGGAAAAATTCCTCCTTGTGCAGTAGCAAATCGTATGCAATTTCAAAAAAAATCTTCTTTCTTTGATTTAAATGAACTAGAATGGCGACTAATTGCTCCTCGGTTAGCATTTCAAAAGATTTTTCAGGCTCCAAGGGGTGGTCAACTCAAAATTACTGGTAATGTTGTGAATGTTCCAGCAGATGTAAACAACACAGTAAACATGCTTCCTAGATTGTTACATAACACTGGTACTATTAAAGTTCAACTAAAACGAAAATTACAATACAAAAGTTCTGCATTATCATTGAATATCAGACCAAACAAAGTTATGCAAGCAGCTGCATGGTTGGTTAGTACAAGTTCCTTGTATCAAAATGAAGGAATCACTGTTGACAACAAGTGGTTGAAAAGCTTGGAAATATCAGAAGATCATACTGGTGATAACATCGAAACCCGAAATGATGAAGGTGATGAAACGAAATCAAACTCACCGGAGGATGCATGGAGTGAAGATGAAGCTGAGATGCCAGCCGGTGTAACGGATAGTATGTTAACGTCCTCGGACTTTGTCAGTGATAGTGAAAGACAAGAGATTTATAATTTTGCACCTGGTGAGGGTAACAGACCATTGAGTGTATTTAGGGACCAGTACTCTGAAGAAATGGCTTATCCAGGAATATTTCTTGGCCAAAAAAGACCTGATGAGAAAGAGAGGTTAAGAAATGTTCATTATAGTGAGATATGTAAATATGAGTTGAGAAGATCTGATCGTCGAGCTGCTATGTGCGTGGAAAATATATTTTTTAAAGCTAAGAAACTTCAAATGAAATTTTTAATAGGACAATCACAAATTGCACTACGAAAAAACAAAATAGGAAATAGAGCATTAACAGCTGGGCTGTTGAAAACACCAGAAGGTCTACAAAATTTGATTAACCATGATGACGGTTTCAGATTCTTGAAAACATTGAGAGGTTCACCTCCATACTTTGAAAAAGCTAAAAAGGATTTATTTGCCATGATTCGACAATTAGGATCAGCTTCATTATTTTGCAGTTTTTCCTCTGCAGAAACAAAGTGGATTCATCTATTAAGAATTCTAGGTAGACTGATTGACTACAAAGATTATATTGACGAGGAATTGAACAATCTGACATGGGAGCAAAAGTGTCGACTGATCCAAAGTGATCCAGTAACTTGTGCAAGACATTTTGATTTTATGTTTAATACTTTTTTAAAAGATATCTTAATGAGTGACCTTGCTCCTTTAGGAAAAATCAAAGACTGGTTTTATAGAGTTGAGTACCAGCAGCGAGGGTCACCTCACATTCATATGTTACTCTGGCTTGAAAACGCGCCAGTCTTTGGTGTTAATGAAGATTAAGATGTTGTTGCATATATTGATAGCATAATTACATGTAGCAAACCAGAAAATAACTCTGAGTTACAAGAACTTGTAAACAGACAGACACACCGGCATTCGCATACTTGCAGGAAAAAGTCAAAAAATATTTGTAGATTCAACTATCCACAACCACCCATGAAGTGTTCTCAGATTCTTTATCCACTCGATGACGAAACGTCTCCGGCTGTTCGTAAATCTAGCAGAGAATTATGGAAAAACATCAAGAAAAAAACTAAACGATTTTAAAGAAGGTAAAGACATTACGTTTGATCAATTATTACAAGACTTAGACGTTTCAGAACGTCAGTACATTCTTGCACTACAGTCATCTTTGAACTCTCCAACCATCTTTTTGAGAAGAAATCCAAACAAATTAAGAATTAATAATTACAATCCTACATGTCTTCGAGCCTGGAGAGCCAATATGGTCATCCAGTTCGTCCTAGATGTGTACGCCTGTGCAATGTACATCGTTTCCTATATTTCCAAAGCTCAGAAAGGAATGAGTGAATTACTACGAAAAGCCGTTGCTGAAGTGAAAGAAGGAAACACAAACATAAAACAGCAAGTTCGCAATGTTGGCAACAAGTTTTTGAATTTAGTAGAAATCAGTGCACAAGAAGCAGTCTATGTAGTACTTCAACTTCCTATGAGAAAGGCATCACGGAGTTTCATTTTTATTAATACATCCCCACCCGCTGAAAGAGTTGAGTTGCTAAAACCATTGAGCAAAATTGAAAATTTGTCAGATGATTGTAAAGAAATCCAATCTGGAGGTCTTTTAAAAAGATACATTGAACGTCCGACTTCTATGCAAAATATTACTTTAGCTGACGGGGCAGCATGGTATGACTCTTGCAATAACAAAAGTTACAGGGAAGAAAACAAAAAGCGTGATGTTGATAGTCTCTTATTAGAGAACGAGGAGGAACATAATGACGATGAGTTGCTTGATAATGATCCAGCTCTCACTGCTACTTCATCTAAATCTGTGAAGAAGAGGACTCGAGCAAGAATAATACGAAGTGTATGGTTTAATAAAGAAGCTCAACCCGAGAAACATTATCGTGAATTGTTAATGCTTTTTACTTCTTGGCGAATTGAAGAAACTGATTTACTAATGAATTATACCTCATTCGAAGAGCACTACCTAGCTCGATGTGATGAAATAAGCAAACAAATGCTACAATATGCTGTTTGTAATGAAGACCTGAATGAAATTGGACATTATTTACAGGAATGTGATGATAATGTGTTTGACAACATAGCACCTGTCACACAAGATGTAGAGCAACAAGATCAAGATGAAGGAAGTACTGATACACATCCCGATTTTAATGAAACTTTTGATCACCTTTCTGAAAATTTGGGTATACCATCTACTTTGCAGAATAATGAACCTCTTATATTGAATGAAATGCAGGATGATGAATATCGAGCTTTAGTGCAGATGCTCAACAAAAAACAAAGAGAATTTTTCTATCACGCTCTTCATTTGGTAAAAACCTCTGAAAAACCATTTTATGCATTTCTTAGCGGCAGTGGTGGTGTAGGAAAATCTCACCTAATTAAATCCATCTATCAAGCTGCTTTGAAATACTATAATTCACGGGCTGGAGAGGACTTTCGCCGTATTCAAATACTGTTGCTTGCTCCTACTGGAAAAGCTGCTTACTTAATAAAAGGTAACACCATTCACAGCGCTTTCGGCATTCCTGCAAGTCAGTCTCTAAAGAATTACAAGCCATTAGATTCTGGCAGATTAAACACAATGAGATGTGAACTGGGAGCGTTGAAGTTGATATTACTGGATGAAGTATCCATGGTTGGAAACAGTATGTTCACTGTTCAATGAAATAATCGTTTGAAAGATTTGAAAGGTAGCAAGGAAGACTTTGGTGGTGTAAGTATAATCGCAATTGGTGATTTGTTTCAACTGAAGCCTGTAATGGATGGCTACGTATTTATGAATGTGCAAGGTTTAAATTCCTACAATAATCTAGCCCCAAATCTATGGAGAAAATACTTTAGGATGTTTGAGCTAGATGAAATCATGCGTCAAAAAGAAAGCAAGATATTTGCTGAAATCCTAAATCGACTTCGTGAAGGTGATCATACACCTAGTGATCTTCAAAAACTACAGGAAAGGTGTGTTGAAGAGAGTCAGTGTCCCACTGAAGCGCCACGATTATTCATTCAAAATTCTTTAGTTGATGAGTATAATGATAAAGTTTACAAATCATTTGTTGTTGATAAATACACCATCAAGGCTCAAGATAGCGTCATTGGTGCATGCTCAACTGAACTTAGAGAGAAAATAATGAGACAAGTACCTTATGTTCCTTTGAAGAATTCCAAACAGTTAGCTTATAGACTAAATATAGCTGTTGGACAACGAACAGAGATTGCGATAAATACACGTACTGATGATGGTCTGACTAACGGTGCGAGTAATGTTATTAAACGTATTCAATTAACTAACGATAGCAAACCTTCTGGACTCGTCTGGGTTCAGTTTGACTACGATGATGTTGGCAAAAAAACCCGACAAGAAAACAAAAACCTTTACACGAGAAGTATACCGAGTACTTGGACTCCTATTAAACCCGTTACAACACAATTTGCTGTTGGAAAAACAAAATCAGCTCAAGTTGTAAGAAAACAATTTCCTTTACGACCAGCTTCAGCTAAAACTGTCCATAGATCACAAGGTGATACTCAGTCACAAATCGTTGTTAATTTAAACACAAGAAGAGCAATCCCTCATATACATTATGTTGCTCTCAGTCGAGTAACAACAATTGAAGGATTGTACATTACTGATCTTTGTAAAAGTAAGATTTCTGTCGATCCGAAAGTTGTAAAAGAAATGCAGTTACTGAGAAATCAGTTTAAATTAGAACTTTGTTTTACTCCTTTGTACATGTTGAATGCCGCTGGTTTGAAAATATGTTACTTAAATACAAGATCTTTGCATAAGCACATTACCGATGTTCGAAAGGATATAAATTATTCATCAGCCGATATTCTGATGTTCACTGAAACGAGATTTAGTGCCCATGATCCTGATAAAATGTATGCAATTGAAGGCTATGAACTATTCAGAAATGATGACTCTTCAAATGCAAACCGTCCACATCATGGAACAGCTGTTTATTCTAGACTTTCGATGACCCATGGATACCCTTGTGCAAAAAATATTCATGGAGTCGAGTTAACTATAATGAAGACGGTTGAACCTCCAGACTTAGTTATAATTGGAGTGTACAGATCTCCAAGACTTCAGTTATCAGCTCTTTTGACGGCTATACGTGCCACTTTGGAGGAAAATACTTCTTCACAACTTATATTCATTGGAGATTTCAACGTCAATTGGCTTGACGAAGTAGAACGAAGATCATTGTACAATCTTATGACCAATGAAAATGGACTGCAGCAACTTATATCTAGCTTTACTACAGATAATGAAACGTTGATTGATCATGTATATACAAATTTGATAGAAGAAGAAATTCAGGCAGGTACTCTTGAAACTTATTTCAGTGACCACAAAGCAATCTGGGCTTCCATTAAGGTAAGAAAGTAAAAAGGTACCAACATGACGTTGACATGTTACAAGATTAACCATAAGTTATTAAAATCGTAGACAAGTAGCCATAGTGTTAACATTGTTAGATCACCCCAAGCCAGTATTTATTGGCCTGCCTCTAATTTTCAAAAAGGTAAGCATGTTTCATTATTTTTCCTTTTTCTGTTTTCATTTTAACGTATTAATTTTTTTCTTCCAGGTTCCGGCGGTATATTCCAAAATAATCACATCACGTCAAAGCTTGCATGAGACATTAATTATTCAAAGGTAAATAATCCCTTTGTTGTTAATTTGACTTTACTATTGAATTCTTGCGTATTCAATCCTACTCACGCCTTTGTTTGTCTTTAATACTGTTTTTGATTTTTGTACAGGTCAGCTACAATCACGACACTTGCTCGTTTATCGACAATTATCTCAACATTGCCAGTTGCTCAATAACACAGCAACAATGAAACTACTGATATTTTCGGCTCTCTTTGCTGTTATCTGGTATTTACATGCAGAATGGTAAACTGTTTATTGGAGTCAGAAACAGCATGAACAAGACACGATTGAACTACTTTAACATTGATAGTAGTCAAAAGCAACAAAATGACACATTTCTGGTATCTTATTTGTCAAGAGACGTGTATATACCGTAGAAAGGCAATCAGTCTTAATTGATTCTGGCATTGCTTACGCTGATAAGATATTGTCAATCAACACTACACGCAAGATGGTAATCTTATTGAATCTGTGATTTCGGACTTGCAGTCCGACTAATTAATGCCGACGAGATATTGTTATTGAACCTAGCAAATAAGCTCCTGGTATATTCTCCCAAGGTCTATAACTTTGCACTATTGCCCCCGACTTATGAGCAGTGGTAAGATTAATATCAAGTAACCTTGCGAACAAGCTATGTACTCTTATTGGATCCATAATCTCTGACTGTTATCTCCGACAATTAATGGTGGTAACATTAATACCAATGAACTTTGCAAAGAAACTATGAACTTTTACTGGATGTATGGTCTCAGACTGTTATCCCGGACTATTATTATCGGTAATTCAGATGTTTTCAAATCCATAGTATCTTTTAAAGAGTTCACAACATTGTACCTACCGATGCTGCTTAATGACCAAGTTATGTTCTACGGAAAAAAATTAAGAACAAGCTAATGAAACAAACTTTGCCTTGAAGAATTATGGTATTATTCAAATTCAAGAAGTTGGCTACTTTTTACTTCTACAGCGAACAACAAAATTACGAAGGTTCTGGTTGAACATCTTGTACCAAAAATCATGGCGATATCCGTGTGAATTACTACTGTAGCTGATTAATCTAGTGACTTTTAAAGGAAATCAAAACGTAAACCATTTGAAAATTTTAAAAAACTTCTACCTTTCAAACCATGTTTTATGTTTTATGAATTAGACGTTGTGTGCTGCCATCTTGGAACCTTACTCTTTTCCTACTTGTTCTCTCAACAATGTTCTGTATGACATGTCCTGTTTGTACTTTGTTTGTCTACTTTTTCCAATTTCTTTTATTCTTTTGTAAACATTGTTTTATGTGTGATTTCTGTCATTTCAAGTTTATTTTAAGTGCAACAATGTGCATTAATTGTCCATAGAGTGTACATTATGAGATTAACTTACTAATAAAATCCACTTTGTTATAACTGTATCTCTCGTAGTAAAATTTGCATTTTCCGCAATACCTTATGATTTGACTTGAAACACAACTTGCAAACTAGAGATTTTATTCATACAAACAAAGGTATTCACAACGCTTAACCAAAAAAGTCATGCAACTTCCATATTACCCAATCCATGTGCTGAACTGATCAAATAAGCGGTTACCCTGGAATGACTATACTGAACGCACATGAACACCACAATTTATGATAACTGTTAGTATGCATGATTTTCATTAGTGCTAATATACTTTCATACAAGACAGGTGATTATAGCCATTTTTCACAATCATTGCCATAGTACAGTCAAAATGCTTGCAGGTTCATCGTTGTCGTAGCTAATTTCAGCGGCTACCTACATGTACGCTATGCGTACCTATTTTGCATCTTGGCTTCATTTTCTTTCTTGTATATTTAAACCTTTTAATCTAGTTTAGTGGGAAGACCTTCAAGACCAACGTTTGAATTTTGGTTTATGAGTAATTTCAATTCTTCAATGTCTTTATTCACCCGATTTTTTAGACCATCTATAATATCTATAATTTCTTTTATAGTTATCCAATATTTTAGCTTCAGCTGTGTAAAATTTTTCATCCAAAATATCAATATTCTTTTTAAAAGTATTCAAATCGGCTGTAATTCTATTAGTCAGACCTTCTATCTTGGTTGTATTTGCTGACACATCATTTTCTTTAATAGATTTAATTCTTTCAAATATAATTTTTATATTACCTATTGTGATGTTTTTAAATTCATTAAAATTTTTTTGTATTTCAGCAACTCTAGGATTTACAGGCACTACAGCTTGTTTCAATTCATTTACTTTTCTGTCTAAGCCATGCAATTTATTTCTATTATATTCTAAACTTTTTATCCTATCAGTTAAGTTTACAATATTTTCCAGAAAGCCTTCATACTTTTCTTCAAGATTATTAGCTGAATTATAATTTAAGTTATTTAGTCTTTCATCCAATTCTTTATAAGTGTTATTTAAAGTTTCAAGTCTTTTATAATTTTCATCTACTTCTGTATATGATGGAAAATTACATATTAGATTTTGAAATTCATCTCTAAGGTCTCCAATTCTTTGCATAAACTCAGCATTTCTTAATATTGGTGTGTAATTAGTTCTAAGTGGAGTTGCTGCTGGTCTTGGTGAGTCTTCAAGGCTAGCAGATCTTGAAAAATAAGGATTCTATGCAGGTTTTGTGTTAACTTTTTTTTGTACAGCATATTGTAAACTAGGATTTTTTCAAGTTCTGCTTCTCTAAGCAAGTTTTTTTAATTCATCAACAGTGTACTCATATTTTTTATTTGAAGTACACTCAACAGCTCCGTGTTATACACTTTCCATAAATATTGGGATTCCCTTAAAGTATAATTGCCCATCATCATTTTCATAAATATTGATAAAAAGCTCTTTTGACTTAGGGCCAGAACCTTCGGAGATATCTACAATAAAACTTATATTAAGTATGTTTCTTATTTTAGCAGTCTTTGATCTTCCTTGACCTCCAATTTGTCTATTTTGATTTTTATTTCATACTACATGAAATTTTTCACCAAAATCTATTATCTTCGTTTCTAAATCTTGTAACTGATCATCATTATAATCAAAACTTGTTTCTTGCTGTTCTTCTTCTTCTTGTTCATATAAGTCAGTATTATCTGGATGAAATTTACTCATATTAAAATCTTCACCACCTTTTGCCATTTATTAATTGTATATTTATTTTTTTGTTTGTGTTAATGACTGAATGTCACTTTTCTTAATTCATGAATTATGCCTGTTGTCATATCCCAACCATTTCACTGAAACTTTGTCACCTCTAGTTTTGAGTATTTTCTCAACTTCGAAAACGTTGTCTTTTTTGTCAACAGGTGTTAGTTCTTGCTCATAGAATTTTCCCAGAATAGACTTGCCTTCTGTGTCTTCAATTTCATAAGTGTTTGGATCACCTCTGAAAACCTTCAAGATCTTTAATATTTCTTCTATGAAATTAGCTTCATATCCTTTCTCAAATACATTCTTGTATTTGCTTACTCTAACTTGATCACCAACTTTAAACCTTGGTAAAGGGAATTCCCCAGTATAAGGTTCATACAAAGTGTTCCACACTTGATCTTGGTTGGATCTGTTCACATCAGCAGGTTTCAAAAGTATTGTGCTATGTTTTGTATGATTGTAATTATCAACACATCTGTCTAACACTTGTGTCCATTCATAAGTTCCATTTGAGTAAAAGTATTTCCACATCATAATTTTTAATGTTCAGTTAAATCTCTCAACAACAGCGGCTTTTTTCTCACTAAATGTAGAATAGTATTCAGTCTTATGTTTTGTTAACAGGTTTTTCACACCCATATTGTTAAATTCTTTTCCTTCATCAAATTGAACTACATCAGGGTATTTGCCGAATCTAGACTTGAACTTTAAAAGTAACTCATCTACAACTTTTGTCATGTTTTGAGTGTCTTTTTTATACACAGGAATTGCCAATCCAAATCTTGACAATATTTCTACACAAGTTAAAATCCAATTGTAACCTTTGTTTGAATTCATAAGTTTAGTCATGTCAACCAAGTCCATTTGAATTTGATCGGCTAAGTTGTTTACATAAGTTTTGGGAAATTTATGTTTCTTAACAATTCTTTTGTATCTTGTGAAAGTGACTTGTTTTTTAAGCCATTCTTTAACTTTTTTTCTGGAAATGTCTGGATATTTGTCTTTGCTTTTTGACATAAATTTTCAGCTGACTGATATCTGGTTTTTGGATAATAATACAAGCTACTGAGTTCTTGTTCTTTTGTGAAATTGTCCATTCATTTAATGTATAAGTTCCAAAAGTACAGATCCAACTTCTACATTTTCATTCTTGTTTGTTGTAACATCCAGTGTAACTTTTTCCCAAAGACCATTATAAACTGAAACTTCCCTTTCTACATCTTTATAATGAGAAACAGATCCATTTAATGTTTGTGCATGGTAATTGGTAAAGTTACAAAAGCTGAACTTCTTTTTCCATTTGTGTTGAAGTTCATAGACTTATTTACAACCTCACAATGTATTTTGATGTATCTTAATCCTAAATATACGTCACATTCCTTTTCACTTTCAAGCCAAGTGTTTTGAGCTATATTCTTATTATCAGCAGAAAATCCTAACAACAAACCAACGTTTTTAAGATTTAAGCTAACCTTACAAAATATCTTAGTCTTGTTTGTATATGGAAGTTTTTCTAATTTAATATTGTGCTTGGCTAGTTCTTTTTTAATGTCTTGAAATGTCAAGTATCCAACAGGAAGCAAAAGTATCATGTCATCTTTGGTAATAAAGTTATTTTCTTGAGGTATTACGTTTTTATAATTCCAAAAAATAGTAGCTGACTTGAATAACAACACAGAGTTTGATGTTGTTTCAATTCTTTTGTCAATGTGGACTTCCTCGCGATTGTTGTTAATAAACACAGTAAGTTTGTCCATTTATTATATGAAACACAAAACTTTTCAAATTCATAATAAATGAATGATTCTCAACATGAAAAATACTACAAAATCATTTATGGTAAAAATTAGAAGCAGGCCAAGTCTATCTACTTAAAACAAAGACAAAAACTAAAGTCAGAATTTGCTAAAAAGTATCCAAATGCTGACCTAAGCAAATTAGACTTTAATGTCATAGTTAACCAAGACCTAACTTTTGACACCAGCATAGATTATGACATCACAGACTTATGGAACAGACATTATTTTGGAAAAGTTTAAGGATAAATATTCTTATGCTTTGTACTGGACACCCAGAATTTGGAACTCTATAGAAGCAATTACAGGGCTAACAATTGTTGACAATTATGTAGATTTTGAATCATTTGATATTTCTTTCAATGAAAATGACAGTTTTGTTTCCAAGTTTGAACAACTAGATTAAAAATGGTCTGGTGATGAAAAAGACATTACCAAAGCAAATTTTAATTACTTAGAAGATCCTTATTTCACAAGTTTAGTTGCTGCTTATGTGTTGTCTTACAAAGCTTGACTTTCCATAGAACACACTAAAACTGAAGGTCAACCTAAACTTATCTCAAGTATAGCCAAGTATTATTTCCATTATCATATGCAGAGGTTCTTGAGATATCCTAGTAAAGTAAGTACTTTTGTCAACAATGATGATATAAAACTAATACAAAAGAGTGTGCTAACAAAAAGGGTATGGAAAGACTAAATAGAACACATTAGACAAGCTCTATCAAATTTATTACAGAAGCATAACAGATCAAAAATCAGAGACTATCACTACGTGTTTCCAAACATAACAAATCTATGGGTATCTGAGGGATTGGTTATGAATATGTCGATAAAATGGTTCCAAAGTCAGACTGTGGCTGGAAATTATTTATAAAACCAAGTAGTGCTGGACTAACAACAACTGGACAACAACTACTACAACAAGCTATAGAAAGCTATGTTTATTGTGTACTAGGATCTCAAGCAAAAACAAGATGGTCTATAGTTAACAAAGATGCAAAAAGTCCACAAACTCAAGATGTCTTTCACAAACTTGTAAAAGGTACAGTAGTTCAAGACGACCCAACTGTAACTGTATCTAATATGAGGCAATCCATTCAAGACACAAATGTTGTATTGAATATGGTAGTGAGCCCTGGAATAGTCCTGATTCCTTCTGACATGACCATTATAGGTCACCCAGTAGAAGGATTTAACAACACACTTACAACTGCTGCTAGTTCTATGAAGTTTGGCAAGAATGACAATGTTAACTTGTATAAACCTAACAACAGTCTTACAAGTAAACCTGCAGAACTTTAACAACAATCTTACAAATAAACCTAACAGTAGTCTTACAAAAACAAACATATTCGAAGCAGCAGGTGTTATGTTAGTATAAATGACACTCAACTATGGTTACACACCAAAACAACAACAAACCACAAACAAGTTATATTTTGATATACTCTTCAATGAAATAACATCTTCATGGGCTAGTCCAGCAAAAGAAATTCAGGAATTCCGGTAAATATTCCTTATGTAAAAAATATGCTTAACAATAGCTCAAAATTAATTTTACAAACACATACATTTGACACTGATAGTACTTTGTACGAAGACACAATAGTTCAGTACAAGTTAGTACTTGTTAATAAAAGCAAAACTTCTAAGGAGTTTGAGCTTGGAGATCCTGTGTATATATTTGGAAACTATCGTGGTGTAGTCAAAGGTAATGACAACAATAATTACTTTAGCAATATTGCTGGAAATCATGTATTTATCTTAAACAAGTCATATGAGTTGAAAAATTATGTAAATGATCCAACAGAGGTTGTGTTGTTGTATATTAAACCTAAGCAAATTAACCCGCCAACAAACTACAAGAATGAGACTGTTTTGAGAATATGCCTAGAAACTAATTCCACTAAATAAATGGCACTCAATTATGGCTACACACACGGCGAAAGTCAGCTGTGTATAAAAACATACTTGTTTAACTTTTTCTATGAAAGTATAAGAAAAAATGTAACATGGAAACCAATCACAAAAAATAGTGGTTATCCAATTAGTTCAATTTATTTCCCTGACATCAACGACAAGACAAAAACAACTTTACTGAATCACACCTTTGACAGCGATAACCCAATTACCAGTGTTACTATTAAATATTCAATAGTTGTACTTATGAAAAAGAGCACTAAAGAAACTAGTATTATAAAAACACACACACTTTCTGACATAGCTAAGTTTGGAAATTTCCAAGCTGTGTCTTACGGTATTTTATTTTACCTTGAGGATCATGTAAAAAACACCAATGATGTGTCAATGTTTTATATTCAAATTATGGAGATGTTGAGTGAACCAGCTGAAAATGAATTTAATTTGAATGTTGCTGCGGATACGCAAACAGAATAATTAAATACCTTTAAATAAATGAGCAAACCTGATACCAACAAAACACAAAAAACTTCTTCTGAATCATAAACTACAGTTATTACAACGCAAAATAAGGTCAAAGATCCTAAACAGGTTGAAGCTGGAAAAAGATTAGCTGAAATGTCCAAGCAGGCTAAAGAAGCTAAGAAAAAGAAATTAGAAGAACTTGGCCATATGACTAAACAAGACAACAGCTGGGGAATTCTCCCAGTAGTTTGTCTAATTTCTATACTTGGTGTTGGTATATTTTGTTACATGAACTTTAAGCCATCATCTAAGAAAAAACACTTAAACACAAAACCTCTTAGCCCCGTGAATGAAAATAAGGTAGAAGAATCTGAACCTGAACAAAATTTTGTTAAACTAAACACGTCTTTTTTAAGTTTCGACTAAGTTTGACAGAAAAATAAATATACTTATAATAAATAAGTGACAAAAAAGAATATATCAATCAAATTTACTCTGAAGCTGTGCTAACTTTGTCAGCCGTTGGAGTCTCTATGTTGAGTAGGAAGGCATTTGGAGAGCCCTTGGGAACACCACAGAACATAAATGGAACTATGAAACTTGCAGGAGCAGTTATGATTGGATCTGTGTTGGTTAAGTACCTCGAAGACAAGAAAATTATACCAGAAAATATTGACAACAACACTAAATAAATGCCCTCAACAGTAGCAGGTGGAGTTTTCAATGCGTTTGCTTTTGCAGAAGCCGGATTTTTATTCAGTAAAATTAATCACTCTGGATATGAAAAAGAAATGAAGAGACATAATTTAGCTTTGGAAAAATTAGCTTTTGAAAAAGGAAAATGGTTTGAAAAAGAAACTGCCAGAGAAGACAAAATAGCTAGATTTCAAGGAGAGTTATTTGATGCCGATCAAAACATTAAAGGGACACTCCACTGAAATTACAATATAGGTTTATATGAAAGACCTTACGCTGTTTAGTCTAGCTACGAAGTTTCAAATGACAATTCCATTTAGTACAGGAGAAATTGACAATCGAATTCAATAAAATCGTCGAAATTCGCACGCCATATCAGCAGACGCGTATGTGGCAAAAGGTCAGTGCCATTCCAAAAATATGACGTAACTGAGTGCTTTACGGCTAGACGGCAGTATTGTTTACAAAGGCGTTCATGATGATTAAATAAAATTTTAGTCGTTTATCGGGGGATGATTCAACCAGTTCAAGCTTGTCTAGTTCTTCAACTGATGATCTTCATGAAATACTGAGTGATAATTTAGAAGCTGATGTTATTTTCAGTCTAGGCGCGATTGAAACAACAAGTCTGAGAGCAGTGAACATGGCAGACTTTCGCCGGCGAAGCATTTGGCGGTCTCAGATAAGTTATATTGGTTTCTTTAGTCTTCCGCCAGTCATTTGTACACTTAGGCACTTTCCAATGCACTATTTTGCTAATTTAAACTCGTTTAGCTTAGAGTAAACCAGTGAAGTAGTTGGTAATCAAATACTACAGCCCTTTCATAATTTGTGCGAAGCACTCATTGACGTCACCTTTTCGGAACGCCGTTGGCCTTACGCGTCTGCTCGATAGAGACAATATGGCGCGTGAATTTCGACGATTTTATCAAATTCGATGGACGATTTCTCCTAAACTAAAACGAATTGTCCTTTGAAACTTCGTGGCTAGAATAAGCAACTTAAGATCTCTCATATACACCTATATTGTATTTTTAGTGGAGTGTCCCTTTAATACTACAAATGATGCCTTGGACCAAGTACATAAACAAATTAAGAATTTAAATTTACAATGGAATAAGAGCCAGTACTAGATGACTACTACAAACCTTCAAAAGAATTTCAAGAATATCAACATATTGCTTCCAGTCTTATGGGTTTAGCTGGAAGTTGGCTACTTGGAAAACTTATGTTTTAACAGAAAATTAGTGTTTTATATAATAAATGGGAAGTTTAAGTCAACTAAGACAACAAGCAATAGATCTTGGTACGTAGGTGTACGAGCCGGGGGGGGGCTGGGGGGGCTGCAGCCCCTCCAGATTCGTTGTACCGTCTATTATTCGGGGAAAATATTTCTGTTTTTCGGGCAAAAACATCCGAGAATGAGATGATATATGAGAGAAATGTAGTTGTATAATTGTAAAATGAAATCGCTTTTCGTTTACCTTTTGAGTATTGTAATAATTAAGACCTCGTACAATAACATTTTACCATATGATTTGAGTATTGTGACACCAATACTCAAATCACCAGGTTTTTTGTACAGACCGAGCCCGTAGGGCGAGGGTTGTACAAAATACCAAGGTCTGATATTTCTCTGTAAAGACTAAGCAAGCGAGGTTAATAAAAAGTTTATTATATGGCAGTTTGTACTTTCACTAAAATAAACAGTCGGCTATTTACAACTACCCAACTAACGTGGGCCCTAGTACACGTGCATGTGAGTGGAATAAAAAACAAAATTACTTTAAATATTGTCCTATTGTATCTAAAAGTCATGTACGTAAAGTATCTGATCAATAAAAACAGTAAATAGATGTAATTTAAACATTTTTTTTTGTGTTTGTATTCCGTAATGGACCCGTCAGTCCATTACCGGAAAATAATGGATCGCTGAGAAAGCTTCTAAGCCAATCACAACGCGCTATTTTACAGGAAGTGACGTCGGCCATACAATAATACTTTATAATATTGCAATAAATTAATTTGCCTCAAATAAAGCTCTTTTTGCGGTGTTCGTAAGAAAAGTAAGGAAAGCTATG